>CM035172.1:74915960-75089787 GCA_020205615.1 Panax quinquefolius
GATAAGTTGTATTGAAAAGTTTTTATCCTGAACTAGGTTAATAGAAACATACCATTTACGAATGGTGATGTCTTTAATTCTTTTAAGTGAAAGACCACGAATAAATAAATGCGAAATATCTTTAGTACGGATGATTACGGTTCATATTGATTTTCATCCTTTGGATGAGGAATCATTGATCGAAGATCGGGCTTTTTATCTAAGTCATTTCTTAGAATAGAGACTTACATTTTTAAATTAGCAATTTCTTTCTTTAATTTATTAACTTCTTGATTTAATTACGGAAGAGTGACTTCTTTAGCTGGAGATTTAAATCTTTCTAAAGTTTTATTAAGACTAAAATTGGTTTTCTTTAGCTTTAATAAACTTATCATTTTCTCTATTATCTTTAGTTAATAAATCCTTTAAGCTGTTTTTGTGTATTGGGCTTTTAACTTAGGATCGGTGATTTTACTAATTAAGTCGATTAACAAAGAACTCTCTTCATCATCCTTGTTAATTACATTAATCTTTTTTTAGTCTGACAATTTTCATTGCAATTATTAGCACAGGATGGTGACTTAAATCTTTCTTCTCTTGCTTGAATTATTTTCCTTTATTAGCCTCGGAGGAATATGAAATATTAGAGTCTTTATTATCACTATCTTCATTCTCTATTCTCATTAATTCTAATATATATTAGATATCTTCTTCATTAATATTTAAGCGAGACAATTTACATTTTATTTTGCATTCACTTTTATAATGACCCTTTTGCCCACATTGTGGCACACAATTTTACTTTTATCAAATTTTTAGTTCTTTTATTATGTCTTTTATTAATGGGTTTGGGCTTATTATAATAATTATCTTGATTTTATCTTTATGATATTTGCGTCTTTTCTTGTGGCGTCTATGACTTTTGTGAGAGTCGATATGTTTATGCACATGCTTTCTTCTAGAAGGAGCCACGGGAGGTAAACCATATTGCTTTCATGAGAATATCTTAGAAACTCATATTTAGCTTTTTCTTGTCTTTACTAAGCTTGTTTGGCTAACTTAAAATCAATGCACATTTTAAACCTATCTTTTGAATATAGCGATTATGTCACCATAAGTGAGATTATCATAATCAATATATCCTAAATTTTTACTAAGTTCTTCCACGAACTTTGTGAGCAAATAAGGATGGTAAACCATTAACAAATTTTTCTTTCGAAAAGGTTTATTCTTTGTCATTTCTCATCATAACTCTAGAAGTAAAAACATCTTTGTACCATCTAAAGTCACTTAGAGTGGGGCAAGTGAGATTATTAGGCGATCGTGGATTCTTTCGGTGATATTCTTTGGGGTTCCTACGAAGTGTTTTATTATAGTATAAATCAAAGTATTTACTCCATCGGTTGGCCCTATTCTATAGTTTCATCAAAAATCGGGTTGCCTTGACATCTAAGCTGACTGCATGGATAATAGATAATCTAGAATCTTGGTGAGATGTTTTTCCACCAAGACACGAGAATACACAGCAAATCCACTAGCGATAATTCAACAATATCTGGTTGAGTAAGAGTGTTGAATTTTGTTAGATATTTGTTTGCTACCATGGACATATGATTTAACTTATTGAGGATTTCTTGTTATTAAATCAAAGTCGATATTCCATTCATAAATTTTATTAGGCGAAAGCAGAAAATTGTTTATCTAGATTTCTCTCTTCAAATTGTAGATCTGGGAGGTTGGTCTAGAATACCAATTTTGGTCATACTAGTATTATGGACGGTTAACTTATTTAGCTGTTCATGAATATCTTATATTGATGAGGTAGGTGATTGACTATCGAGATGACTCTTACTTTCATTATCGAGTTAATCGATCGATGATAGCAATAAATACCGCTTGTTTAGGTTCGATCTTTGTTTTAATTTTTTAAATAAGCGATCGATAGCTCTTTGTAAGATCAGCGTCTTTATTAGGTAAACCTAATTTTCTCTATTTTACGGTAGCTTTAATAGTGGTTGAACAATTTTTGACTACTGGTTTTTTAATTATATTTTCTTGAAATTTTCTTGATCTGTCTAGCTGTTTTCCCTGATTTGCTAGGTATTAGTTACTAAAATTTAATTGTTCGATGATTTTTTTATCATCATTAATTCCATTAGAGATTTTAAATGGGTTTGTTTATTCTTGAAGTATTTTTCTTGAAATTAAGGCAGATTCTAAGGGTGGGTGACTAGGCGAGACCTTAGACTTGTCTTCTTTGACCCATTGAGTTTTAGTTATAACATTGCATTTAAATTGATCTTCGCCACCAATCATAGAAGGTAATATTAATTTTTCATTATTAATAAATTTCTTCCATTTATTAACAATTTTATCTCTTTCTTTCTCGGTTGGGTGATTATTTCTAAATTGATGTCTTTTAATTTTATTAGACTTGGAGTTAAAATCATTCACAAGATTAATCGATCTAACACAAATTCTTTCTTAATGACTCTTAATTGATTATTAATTGGAACATCAAAATCGGTGAGTAGGAAGCTTCGGAAGAGTCGGAGAAGAAGAGCTTTCTTCCTCGGTTGAGTAATTACGAGGGTGACAAGAATAACAGGATGACTTGCTTGACCTTGATTTAAAATTCCTTTTAACTTAATGTCTCTTATAGAAGGGTTACTAAGGACTTGAGAATCTCTTCTAGGTAGATTCATAGAAGGGTGAGAGGAACTAGAATAGTCTTCTATAATAATCTGCGGTCTTCTAGAGCGTTCAAAGCTAACTTTGGCAGTTCCATCGAGAAAAATGCCTTATGTTTTCAATGTTCACTCGTTGTTTACTACAAATTTCTTTGTGGTATTTCACTTGGTAAAATCCATTGGTAGGTAATGTAATATCCTTCCATAGAATGGTCTAGGGATGCGGATATTAGCATCACTAGTTGAACTTTGAATTAATCTGATTATGATCTTTAGGGCTTTTATTAAGAGCATGGACATTGATTAGTCTTCATGGTCTTATAATAAATTCTATAGATTAAAGCAATTGGTTGAGAACCTTGATCATTTGTGTAATTTCTCCTATTTTTTTAATATTTAATGTTAAAGCTTTTAATAGGTGTTGATCACTTAGACTAAGTGTGAAGTCGGAAAGCAATTAAAATGGATAGGACCATTGTGCGGTGGCTTCCATAGCACCTATTATGCTTGGATAATAATTCAAAATCTAGCATCTACGAGAGGCGAGTGAGACACTTGAATTAATTCCTTTAATATTCAATGGTTTAAGCTTCTTTACTTGAACTAGACCTATGTGGATGAAATTATAACCCTTTTTCTATGTTTTTAATAACATACGGGGAAAGAAGGCTACAATTTTCATATTCTTTGTTAATAGCATAGACCTTTTCAAGCTGTTTTAACATTATAATCATTTTTAAAGTTATCTAAAAATGTTGGTGATAAATTTCTTTGGGAGAAATTAGGTATATTCGATTATGTAAAACTTGGTGATATTTTTCATATTTGTTTTTTCTTCGATTAACTATATACGGTATAGGTTGCAAGGTTGACTATGACTAGGTGAGGAGTTAGATCTAAATAACCTACTCATTATTCTTTGAGTTCAAAATTTATTCACTCTTTATCTTCCATTCGAGACCCTCTTTTGGGTAGACTCATACCTATTGTTCTAAAACCCATCACTGCTTCGCCTGACAAGAGACTTACCTAGGGTTGACGGCCGAACAAGGTGTTCTCTGATAAGTTAGGTGACTTGATAAAGGATGAAATAATTTTTGAAAGCAGTTTTAATAAAGCAAATCAACGAGATCTTCTTGGTCGCTAGAGCGAGAAACAACAATGAGCTCGATACCATTTGAAGGCGGAAGATAGGCAAAGCAGGAAGAAGAAACTTGAGAGAAGCGCATACTGATCGAATCTGGTTTATAAATAAATAAGCTGAATTATTTTATTGATTCATACTATGTACAAACTATGAGCTGAAATTAAAACAAGAACTTACAAATTTAAAACATTTAACTAGAGAGGTGGAAGAGGGGTTAAGTAAATTTGATCAGAGGTAGAAACCAAAGATTCTTCTGAGAGAGAGAGCTCAGAGTCTTTTGAGGTTTCGAAAACTTGATCTGCCAAATGAGCTCGCCTTCCTTTTATAGAACAAGGAAAGGGAACTGTTACATTTACTTGGGTAAAGTAAAAAACATTTTACTTAGGTAAAAGTGATTTACTAAAGTAAAAGCAAAAGTAAGAAACATTTCACTTAGGTAAAAGTGATTTACTAAAGTAAAAGCAAAAGTAAGAAACATTTCACTTAGGTAAAAGTGATTTACTAAAGTAAAAGCAAAAGTAAAAGTACAGACAAGCAACTGTTGATAAACAGTGCTAACTTTTGACTTGACTCTTTTTGGTGGAAAAAGCTAATGGCCCGATGAGGAGGCGAGTCTTGAATGTGATGTTGTTGAATAATGGCCCAGTAATTAGGCTGCGGGCGAGTCTTAGAACGATGGTGAGTGAATAATGGCTATTTTTGGCTGCGAAGTCTTGGAAGACGATGTTGAGTGAATAATGGCAGGCTGCCGGGGCAGTCTTGAACGATGTTGAGTGGGCTGCCGAGCGGTCTTTGGTTAATCGAACGATGGTAGCTTTCTTTGTAGATGTCGAGGCAAATGGGTCTGAGCATCCACGAAGGTTGATGGTGCCGTAGGGGTCGTCTGGACCATCATCTTACTATGCAAATTAGCTAAGCGAGTCATTTTGGGAAGAAGGCGAGGAATGCTGAGAAACTTCTTAACGTGTAACTCATCAATTCTTTTATTGAGGGCTTGGGCGATAAGTTTTAACTCACTCTGGAGCAATCTTTGAAATCGGATATGCTTTCGAGAGCAGGGAGGATCTGTGGGGTTTGGTTTTGACTTAGAATCTTTTGAAATCTTTTTACGACTTGAGGAAGAGGATCTAAAGGAATGGCTTTAGAATCCTTAGCGAGTGGTGGGGAATTATTTGGGCTGGAATAGAACAGCGAAATTCTTGTTGAACGACCATGATTACATTAACATCGAACTTATCCACCACTTGATGTAGAAAAAGCGGGAAAGTCGAGGGAGTGGATCGGAGATGATTGGCGAGTTACTAGCAGCGAGAGGGTGGAGAAATACCGTGTTGCCATTTAAGGATCCGAGGAACCTTATATTTCTTGATGAAGAGAAGAGTGAGAGAGAATGTTCTCATTCTTTGGATCTGGTTTACTATTATTAGCAAAATGGGTAACTTGGACCTTAAGGGGGTGGGGAAGGAGGTCGTAGGTAGAACCATGCCTATACCACGAAAGGGACGAACCAATAAGGGATTGGACTTTTGAATTTATGATCAAAGCGAATAAACCGGGAATGACTATGGGTCTCGTTACGGTGAAGGAGAACCTTATACCGAACTTGATATAATCATAAAAGCGAAAGGATAACTATGATTAGAGATCCATTAGATCGGAGGATGTTTTCCCCAATCAAATCTGAAGGAATTGTTTAATATCTGAAAGAATGATAAAGAACTTTTGATTTATCATTGTTTGCATAAATAGGTTTGATATTAAGCGAGTCGGTTTCAAGAAGAATGTCCTTATAATAAACAAGAGACTTATAAGGAGGCGGTTTGGAGGAAAATGCTGACGGAGAGGGAAAAAGCTGAAGCGTGACTTAAGCTGGATCATTTTTGGTTTCATGAAGGGTTCAATGTGAAACAAATAACTTTCCCATTTGAGCACATACTCGGAAGAGGAATAGTTGGGAGATCTGAGCGAGGTCTTTCTTTGGATTCTTGAATGGGTCGATGGGTTGGGTTTATTAACTAAAATTTGAGCTGTAAGGTTTGAGGATTGTCCCGAGCAGAAAAAATTTATTTGGTGATAGGCCAGAGATTCTTGGGTGAGGACTAAGGTACCTCTGGGATGATTACTTGGGCCTTAAAGGCGACCGGACCACGAGAGGAGGATGATCCTCTGAAACTCATGGTTATATAGTACTGTATGAATAAATTCTCTGGTAAGAAAATCGAGAATAGAATTATTTTTGCCTTTAATGTATTCATATCAAAATCAAAAATGCTTAATAAAGCTTGCCATCTAGCGAAAAGAATGCTTAGAGGCTAAATTTTCAACATCTTTTACTAAAATGTACTTGGGTGACTTGCGATCGAATCGAACCGAAATTTGATTTAATAAGTCATTTTGAAATTTATTAATACATAATACTAATGAAAGAATTTCTTTTTAATAGTCTTATATTTTGATTGTGTAGTATTCCATGCTTGTAGGAATGAAATCGAACAATTTGTTCGGGAGAATCGATGTTAATTTTGTTTAAGAATGCCTCAAGATCCATATCAGGCGTCGGTCTCAACGATTTTGAGCATTTGAATCATTGGAAATGCCAAGGCGAGGCAATGTCTTGACATATTTTTAACTTGTTGAATTTGCGAAGTATGAATGTCGATCCAGGTGGAAGATTATTTTGCTGAAGCGGCTGAAAAGAGGTTTGCAAATCTTCTGAATTCTTGTAGAACTTGCTATATAATTGATGAGCGAAATCTCTGCGATTGGGTTTTATTGGTTATCTTATCACGGGAACTTGTCGGTGAATTGAATAGCTAGTTCGATAAAATTTGAACTTGTCCATTGAAGATATTAAGACCAAGAAACCTTATTAGGACTGAAACAAAGTGCATTTGGAAGGAGAAAAAACAAGACCATTTACTTTAATAGTAGTGAAGAACGACTTTAAATGTTTATCGTGTTCTTGATAGTCTTGGAGTAAACAAGAATGTAAATCGATGTAAACAACGATAAAATGGTGAAAGGGTTTAAAATGTCATTAAGTATATTTTGAAATTCACTTGGAGCATTTTTAGGCCAAATGCTTGAACATTCCATTCATAATGTCCAAGCGAATTGGTGAATCTTTATTTTCTCTTGATCATCGGGATGAATGGCAATTTGCGAAACCAGTTTAAGGTCAAATTCTTTGAAAATGGTGGCATTACTTAACTTATTGATAAGGTCGTCTTTGTTGGGAAGAATTTTAATCCATTCTAAGACCTTGTTCATGGTTTGTAATTAATAACTAAGCAGGGTACTCCTCTTTCTTTTACCTTCATTATTAACATAAAAGCGGAGCAGAGACCATGAGGATTCTTGTGTTTAATTAATCCTTTTTGAGGAGATCATTGATTTCATTTTACATAACTCCATTTGTTCATGACTCATCTGAATAGGCCTAGCCTTAGTAGAATTAAATGTTCTTTGAATTCCTTAGCATAAGGGAGCCTAACCATATGTTTTTCCTATGCCAAAGGCATTGGGAGAATCGAACAAAGTTTATGCTTCATGTGAGTTTTTAATTCTTGATTTTAATCGAACCTCTTTATTTTGAAGTTGTTCTTCAATTCTTTTATATTTGATTTCTTCCTTTAAGAAATTCAAATGTGTGAATTCTGATTTATTAAATTCAATGATTTAGAAATGGATTCTTCTTGAATGTATTTTAAATCTCTTTCTTTTAGTTTAATAAGAAACTTAAATGTTATTTTCTTTCCTAAATGTTTACTGAGTTAATCCTTCATTACTAGTAAGTAAATGGGTATAATAAGTATATAAGCGGTAAACCCAAAATAATTTTGTCTGTAAGATTGCGAATCAAAACAAAGGATGTTTTGAAACACATATTATCTTGACAAATATGTACTTTAGGTAATTTATATTTTATTTCCATTTGACTACCATTAGCTGAATTTAATTTTTCACTTTGGTTTTTTTAGTATTTAGTTGGGATTAGACCTTCTTGGATCTGAATTTAAATACTTTTTTGTATCGACCAAAGCGATAAGTTGTATTGAAAAGTTTTATCCACAACTAGGTTAATAAAACATACCATTTACGAATGGTGATGTCTTTAATTCTTTTAAGTGAAAGACCACGAATAAATAAATGCGAAATATCTTTAGTACCGGATGATTACGGTTCATCGTGATTTTCATCCTTTGGATGAGGAATCATTGATCTGAAGATCGAGCTTTTTTATCTAAGTCATTTCTTAGAATAGAGACTTATTTTTAAATTAGCAATTTCTTTCTTTAATTTATTAACTTCTTGATTTAATTCTGGAAGAGTGACTTCTTTATCTGGAGATTTAAATCTTTCTAAAGTTTTATTAAGACTAAAAATTGGTTTTCTTTAGCTTTAATAAACTTATCATTTTCTCTATTATCTTTAGTTAATAAATCCTTTAACTGTTTTGTGTATTGGGCTTTTAACTTAGGATCAGTGATTTTACTAATTAAGTCAATTAACAAAGAACTCTCTTCATCATCCTTGTTAATTACATTAATCTTTTTAGTGCAACAATTTTCATTGCAATTATTAGCTTGCGGATGGTGACTTAAATCTTTTCTTTCTTTGCTTGAATTATTTTCCTTTGTTAGCCTCGGAGGAATATGAAATATTAGAGTCTTTATTATCACTATCTTCATTCTCTATTCTCATTAATTCTAATATATATTGATTATCTTCTTCATTAATATTTAAGCGAGACAATTTACATTTTTTATTTGCATTCACTTTTATAATGACCCTTTTGCCTGATTGTGGCACACAATTTTACTTTTATCAAATTTTTAGTTCTTTTATTATGTCTTTTATTAATGGGTTTGGGCTTATTATAATAATTATCTTGATTTTTATCTTTATGATGGTTGCGTCTTTTCTTGTAGCGTCTATGACTTTTGTGAAATCGATATGTTTATGCATGCTTTTCTTCTAGAAGGAGCCACGGGAGGTAAACCATATTGCTTTCATGAGAATATCTTAGAAACTCATATTTAGCTTTTTCTTGTCTTTACTAGCTTGTTTGGCTAACTTAAAATCAATGCACATTTTAAACCTATCTTTTGAATATAAGCGATTATGTCACCATAAGTGAGATTATCATAATCAATATATCCTAAATTTTTACTAAGTTCTTCACGAACTTTGTGAGCAAATAAGGATGGTAAACCATTAACAAATTTTCTTTCGAGAAAGGTTTATTCTTGTCATTTCTCATCATAACTCTAGAAGTAAAAACATCTTTGTACCATCTAAAGTCACTTAGAGTGGGGCAGTGAGATTATAGGCGATCGTGGATTCTTTCGGTGATATTCTTTGGGGTTCCTCTGAAGTGTTTTATTATAGTATAAATCAAAGTATTTACTCCATCGGTGGCCCTATTCTATAGTTTCATCAAAAATCGGGTTGCCTTGACATCTAAGCGAAGCTGCATGGATAATAGATAATCTAGAATCTTGATGAGATGTTTTTCCCACCAAGACACGAGAATACACCAAATCCACTAGCCAATAATTCAACAATATCTGGTTGAGTAAGAGTGTTGAATTTTGTTAGATAGTATTTTTACCATGGACATATGATTTAACTTATTGAGGATTTCTTGTTACATTAAATCAAAATCGATATTCCATTCATAAATTTTATTAGGCGAAGCGAGAAAATTGTTTATCTAGATTTCTCTCTTCAAATTGTAGATCTGGAGGTTGGTCTAGAATACCAATTTACGTCATACTAATATTATGGACGGTTAACTTATTTAGCATTCATGAATATCTTATATTGATGAGGTAGGTGATTGACTATCGAGATGACTACTACTTTCATTATCGAGTTAATCGATCGATGATAGCAATAATCTTAGCTTGTTTAGGTTCGATCTTTGTTTTAATTTTTAAATAAGCGATCAATAGCTCTTTGTAAGATCAGCGTCTTTATTAGGTAAACCTAATTTTCTCTATTTTACGGTAGCTTTAATAGTGGTTGAACAATTTTTGACTCTGGTTTTTAATTATATTTTCTTCAAATTTTCTTGATCTGTCTAGCTTTGTTTTCCTCTGATTGCTAGGTATTAGTTACTAAAATTTAATTGTTCAATGATTTTTTATCATCATTAATTCCATTAGAGATTTTAAATAAATTTTGTTTATTCTTGAAGTATTTTTCTTTGAAATTAAGGCGATTCTAAAGGTGGGTGACTAGGCGAGACCTTAGACTTGTCTTCTTTGACCCATTGAGTTTTAGTTATAACATTGCATTTAAATTGATCTTTTTTCATACCAATCATAGAAGGTAATATTAATTTTTCATTATTAATAAATTTCTTCCATTTATTAACAATTTTATCTCTTTCTTTCTCGGTTGGGTGATTATTTCTAAATTGATGTCTTTTAATTTTATTAGACTTGGAGTTAAAATCATTCACAAGATTAATCGATCTAACACAAATTCTTTCTTAATGACTCTTAATTGATTATTAATTGGAACATCAAAATCAGACTAAGTAGGAAGCTCAGAAGGAGTCGGAGAAGAAGAGCTTTCTTCCTCATTTGAGTAATTACGAGGGTGACAAGAATAACAAGGATGACTTTCTTGACCTTGATTTAAAATTCCTTTTAACTTAATGTCTCTTATAGAAGGGTTACTAAGGACTTCAGAATCTCTTCTAGGTAGATTCATAGAAGGAGCTGAGGAACTAGAATAGTCTTCTATAATAAGCGGTCTTCTAGAGCGTTCAAAGCTAACTTTGGCAGTTCCATCGAAAAATTGCCTTATGTTTTCAATGTTCACTCGTTGTTTACTACTACAATTTCTTGTGGTATTTCACTTGGTAAAATCCATTGGTAGGGTAATGTAATATCCTTCCATAGAATGGTCTAGGGATGCGGATATTAGCATCACTAGTTGAACTTTGAATTAATGATTGTGATCTTTAGGGCTTTTATTAAGAGCATGGACATTCAGATTAGTCTTCATGGTCTTATAATAAATTCTATAGATTAAAAGCAATTGGTTGAGAACCTTGATCATTTGTGTAATTTCTCCTGTTTGTTTTAATATTATAATTGATTTTAAAGTTATCTAAAAATGTTGGTGATAAATTTCTTTGGGAGAAGCCTATTCAATTATGTAAAACTTGGTGATATTTTCATAAGCTTTGTTTTCTTCACGATTAACTATATTCTCTATAGTTTGCAAGGTTGACCTATGACTAGGTGAGGAGTTAGATCTAAATAACTCTTCATTATTCTTTGAGTTCAAAATTTTATTCACTCTTTATCTTCCATTGAGACCCTCTTTTGGGTACTTCCTACCTATTGTTCCTTTAAACATTTAGTCTAGGAACTTAATGGGTTGGCGGTGACAAATGTTTATACGATAAGTTAGGTGACTTGATAAAGGATGAAATAATTTTTGAGCGATTTTAAATAAACAAATCAGAGATCTTCTTGGTCTTCTTAGCATCTTTTCTTTACCATTACTTTGACGATAAGTTTTAAAAAGAAAACTTTCCCGAAGAAAGAAAAGATTAAGAAGATGGCCAGGTTGAATCGGTAAAGTAATCTCTTTCTTGTATTATAAACATTTGGGAAGGGATTACATTAATTCCTAGACTAAATGTTTAAAGGAAGAAGGAAGTATTGAAGACTTCTTCTTCATCTTTAACTAAGAAGATCGGTTTGAAAGCTTAAGTCTTGATTAACTCTAGAGAGAAGGAGAGGACCTCGGAAGAGCTTTCTACAGAGAAAGCTACGAGGCTATCTTGAATTAAGCTAAAGAAACTCTAACACTTGAGTTTCTTTAAATAGAAAAAGCGAAAAAGTAAATTACTATTGATTCACGAGGAATCACTATTACGATAAGCTGAAGTAAAAAGTAATTTACTAAAGTAAAAGTAAAAGCGTAAAAAACATTTTACATTTACTTTTACATGGGTAAATGTAAGAAACATTTAACTAAGTTAAAAACATTTAACTTAAGTAAAAGCAAAAGTTATTCTTTTACTTTTACTTTTACATTTACTAAAGTAAAGACTTTTGATGATGGCGATGATGGTGGGGCCGTCACACATCGATGTTGAAGACTCCTCTGGCGTCTTCTTCCTTGACTTAGTCAAAGTCTCTCTGTGAATCTTAGGAAGGTCTTGTTGATCATCTTCTCGGATGAGTCACCATCCCTCTTATTCCGCCTTAAAATTTTATCCGAGGAAATAACCTATCATTGAAAAAAAATTGGTTTATAAAGAAGGAGGAAAAATTTTCTCTAGAAAATTGGTCAAAATCTTCAAAATTTCTTAGATTTTGTAAAAATTCTTTGTTTAAAAAGCAGATCGGATGAAATCGAAACAAAGGATCACTCGATTGGTCACGATCTGTCGATGCATCGATCTAAGCAGAAGACTAATTTGTTAGCTGTTTAAACAAAAATTCTTTTTTTTGAAGGTTCCTCTTAAACTCGAGCCTTACTTGCCTTAAGTAAACTTCGTACTGTAGATCTAATGGTTCCTTTAGCCTAAAAGCTGCTCCCAACACGAGTCTTCTGATGGCGTTAAATCGGACTTATAAGCGATCTTAGGTGTTTTCTGACAAGTCGAGGCGATTGAAAGTGGAAGCGAAAAAAGAAAAAGTTTGAAAAAACATTTAAAGTAAACAAATCAAACTGTTTAATTCTTGAAACCACCGAGATAGCATCAAGAACCAACCGTGTGGCTCGATACCATATAACAATGACGATAAGTTTTAAAAAAAAACTTTAACGGAAGAAAGAAAAGATTAAGAAGATGGCCTAGGAATTAAATCTCTTAAAGTAATCTCTTTACTTTAATTCCTAGATAAAATTTTAAAGGAAGAAGGAAGTATTACATTAATTCATCTTTAGACTAAATGTTTAGAGAGGGGAAGAAAAGAGCTTTCTAATATATATATATATATATATATATATATATATATATATATATATATATTAAACATTATCGAGTTATGCCTCGATTGAGCCTGAACTTGATGCAGAGCATTTCTTGCTTTAATATATATATATATATATATATATATATATATATATATATATATATATATATATATATATTAACTATGTGTGGGACTTTGTTCGATGAGCCTGAACTTGATGCAGTGCAGTTATTAGCTTATATATATATATATATATATATATATATATATATATATATATATATATATAACGTGGTCGAACTACAGTGATGAGCACAGATTTTATATCCGCATGCGTTTATTTGCTTTTATATATATATATATACTTAAATATATGAATCGTAGGTCGAACTTCATTGATGAGCACAGATTTTATATCTGGTGCATTTATTGCTTAGATATATATATATATATATATTGTTATATTGTCCGCTTGGAGTTTACTTAGTGGTGGTTGATACTTTTCTGACCTTCTTTCGTTTAGAATTACGCTGGAGTTTACTTACGTGGCGATTGGTATATTCTGACTTTATTTACATCGTGTCCTTTTGGAGTTTCCTTAAGTGGCGATTGGCGTTTACAACTTTATTTACGTTTCGTCCCGCCCGGAGTTTCCTCCGTGGCGGTAGATAGCTTTTAACAGCTTTATTTACATTTCTGATCCCCCATGGAGGTGCTTCGTGGTTGGTGATCCTATCTGTATATATATATTTACAGCTTTTATATATATATTTGCTTACTGCTTTCATATAAACTGCAGTATTTTGTGAGCCTAGGAATCATGTGATCGCAGATTCATCCCATTGAATCTAGATTCGGTTCCCATGATGGACATTTTCAGATGTAAGCAGCTTGTAAATTATTCTGCGGTGTCTAAATTTCCTCAGATGGTTTCCATACCCACGAGGAAGTCGGCATTATTTTGTACATTATTTTCATACAGATGCCTCGCATTCGTAAAATAAAATCATCTAAGCCGCACACTTAATAAAATGGGAGTGTAAAAGGTCTCAATTACTATTGAGCATCAAGGTTTGAAAAACCTTTTTATAAAACAACATTGTTCTATCTTCCTAAAAATTGAATTTTCACATAATATCAAACCCTGTGTATATAGGTTCGACGAGGCCTCGCACTACTTCCAAATAAAAGCACATTAACTCACACACACACACATTCAGATAATAGTTTCTTGAAAAGAGGCGGTCACCATGGTAACACGGATGTCGGGGGGTGCCTAACACCTTCCCCCCGTATAACCAAGTCCCCGGACCCTAATGAATCTCAATTTCACAGGCTTGCTTTAGCGGTGTCACATCATTTGGGTCAATGTGCAAACCTTTTCTCGGTTGTGTTGATACAACCATTTAAAAAACCAATGGCGACTCTTAATCAGGTCCATCATCCGACATTATACATATCGGACCTTTTCACTTGTTTTTTCAAACAAATCTCACCTAAAATGAGAACACCAAAGAACAAGTAATGGAAAGGGACATCCAAAAATCCAATCGACGTCGACAAAAGCGACTCATTAGGGACTCCATGGGAGGACTTAAGCCACTACTACAATCTATTCAAAATCAAGTTATCTCCTTGTGTGTGGATGTTGCATTTACATTTGATGAATGTGTATGAATGCATTTCCTTATTGCACTTAAACTTCACACCATAAGCTGCTTGTGATGTTAGTGCTTCGCACCATAACTTCTTGTGATATTAGTGCTTACACCATACACCTTGTGATATTAGTGCTTCGCACATGTCATCATTTTCATACGGTGAGACGCGATGTATGTGAATGTATGTTATGTGGTCCCTCCACCAGGAGGCTATCCCGTCGGTGTTTGATTATTGGACTTGTGAGAAGACTAATTCTCGAGGCTCGGAAAGGCACCACCCAAATTCGCTCCATTGAAAGATGGATTAACTTCCGTCAAGTAGATTGCGATGATTTGGGAACCTTCATGCCAAAAAGCCATGAGAATAACCTAAGATAGGTCGACCTACTGATAAACCCAAAAGCGGAGGAAAGTCTCTTCATGCTCTCATTTCAATTACTTGTAAACACAATTACTTGTAATTTCATTCCATATCTATCTCCATGTAATGAGAAATATGAAGAAATGTGTACACATACATATTAACATGCTATAAATAGCTGACACCCGTTGTGCAGGATAAAAATTCCTAAAATGGACACATCACATAGCATGTTATTGTATACATTCCTTAAAGACTAAACTATGCAAGTCTTTCGCAGGAAAGCAATCGGTCCCGTTACCCGTTTAAAGTCCAAGAAGGTACTGATCCCACCGTTAGGCATGGCTACACCGGGCCAGCCTTATCCTACTCCTGTTTCCTTAGAGGAGTTTGAAGGATTAAGGAATCAGATAGCAGAATTAGTTGTCTTTCTAAAAGAACAAAGTAAAAATACGCAGGGCCAAACAATGCCTACTCAACCAGAGTCCTTCACACTAGGGGGCAGTCAGGGCATTGGTAAAAAGATTGGAACCCAGATACCTAAACCTCATTCCAATAAAGAAATCACAAATCTCAGGGATGATCGAGAAAGCGGGGATATAAGAAAGAAAGTCCAACAAATGGAGGATACCATCCTAATTCGATTAAAGGGGCCGAAAATTATGGGAGTATCACCTATTCCGGATCTCTGTATATTCCCACGAGCTCGAATATCCTACCAAATTCTAAGTCCCGAGTTTGAAAAGTATAATGGGGAGAAGCGATCCTATACGCACCTAAAAGTGTACATTAATGAACCCGGGGTCTTATCTTTGAAAATGAAAGCCTCGAGAATGCAACTTTTCAAAGAGTCTCACTAGAGAAGCTAAAGCTTCCCGTAGTATGCAGACTTGACAATGCCAAAATCCTGGCCCGGGAAGAATTGGCCCACGCCTTTCTAAATCAAGACAATTTTCGATCACTGAAATGGCACCAAATCGATATCAAGTGACTAAAGTGAAAAAGCGAAGTCTTGAATCTTTCAGAATATGCCCAAAGGTGGAGACATCTAGCGATGCAAGTCGTTCCATCAATAATGAAACCGAGATGGTAATGACATTTATTGATATCCAAGAGGCTCTTTACTATGAGAGAATCTAGCGAGCATAGGAAAGCCATTTCTGAAATGATCAAATCTGGCGAAATGGTAGAGATGGAGCTGAAAAGCGAAGATTAAAGACTTCATTTGCCTTGGAGCGATCGCCAAACATATCTGAGATGGCGGTATCACGAGTGATCCCAAGAATTGCGATAAAGGCAATAAAGATGTATCCCTTGTTTATGCGACAGGGCAAGCTAGAGACCAAACTATAGTCCCCCTATTTGGAAAATGCAAGACAATCTTCCATCTCAACAACCGGCCATATTCAAACAATGCCAGGATAGAAAAAGAAAATTCGATAGACCGCACAGGCAGGTTATTCTAACAGAATAATAAAGGATTGAAATCCAAGTCCCGGCGTAAACGCATGCATGGATATTATCGGAGAATAATAAATAATGGAACCGAGTCGGCGATAAACGCATTGACGAGATATTTTGTGAGAATAATAAATAATGGAACCCGGTCCCGTAAGCGCAGACGGATATTCCAACAAAATAATAAATAATGGAACCAAGTATGGCGTAAACGCACAGATAGGATATTCCGACAGAATAATAAAGAACGGAATATTAGAAGAATGTCACCATGTATAGGGTAGCTCAAGCGTATCTGAGTTATTCAATGAATAATAAACAATGGAATAACAACAGTTCTCTTTATGAATAAGAAAGAATAACACCCACTACTTAAAAAAAAATGAATATAAGAGTAGTTAAGTGGCAGAAATCTTTTCTATAGTTTCTCTATAATTTTTCTCTCTGGAGTTTCGATGAATTAAATGAAATAATGAAGGAATGAGCTTATTTTATAGAAGAATGGATTGCGTAATAACTAATTCTGAAACGATCCGAGATTGATTCACTTTTAATCAGACGGTCCATAAAACTTTTAAATATAATATAATATAATATATATATATATATATATATATATATATATAAAATAATAAAACTTCATCCACCAAATCCACTATCAAATATATATATATATAATAAAACTTTCTTCCACTGACATCCACTATCAAATATATATATATATATATATATATATATATATATATAATAATAATAATAATAATAAAACTTTCCTCCACCCAACATCCACTATCAAATATATATATATATATATATATATATAATATAATTTATACTCCCTCTACGTGAATATCAAATCCCCACCCAATTTTTAGATTTCATACATCACATATGGGCCCCATATGTGGTCCTCACATGTGGACCCCACCTTTATAAAAATTTTCTACCAAATATTTTGAAAAATGGGTAAATAGGAATCCATAAAATAAGCAAACTTTATAAAAATCACCTTAATAATTTTAACAACATTTATCATCTTTATTATAATTCACAATATTAATCGACCCGAGTTGTTCCCGGAAAGAGGGCTTTCGATAAGGATTTTCTCTATTGGCGCCTGATTAGGTGACCAAACCTCTCCTTGTGAAACTTACAGACATCGTTAATATTGCGAATAATAATATTAATAACTTTATCGTCTCGATTATTGATTTTAACAATATATAAAATATCGACAATAATTGAATCAAATAACGTGAGATCTTATCAACAATTCTTATAGCGATAATTGAACAAAACTAAATGACTTCTCACGTAAGCATCGATAATCAATACTGGTGTATACTCTTATGCGACCACAGCGTATTCTTTATATTTTTACTAGAGAGTAGTTCAAAAGTATCAACGGTAAAACTTCATAGTTATTTTTATAAAAATACTTTTATCGTTTTCTCGATCAAATGATAATTACATTGTGGGGTCCACCAATGATTGTCTTGGTTATGCGAATATTCCTGTTAAAAAGCGAATATTCTCAGACCCATCGAATATAATATAACAACTTGCATACTTTGCAAAATTTATAAATACTACCCACAACTATAACATTATATTAAATTTATTCCATAATATTCAAAAATAATATATATAGAAAATTCATCTTTATTCAAAAAGTTGGGGTCTTACAACCTCCCTTCTTATGAAATTTAAGCCCTCGAAATTAGAGTGCGTTACTGGTATGTCGAAGAGGTAAGGATACCTTGATTTCATTTGATTCTAACTCCCAGTCGTTTCCTCAACATCGTGGTTTCTCCACAAAACTTTGACTTGAGGTATAACCTTGGAAGCGTAGAATATGTTCCTTCTTATCAAGATTTGAGCAGGAACCTCTTCATACGTCAAATCTTCCATTATTTCGTCCGGTTCTAACTTCGATAATGTGGTTGGGTCTTCCACATATTTACGTAACATGGATATGTGAAAAATGTTATGAACACGAGACGTACTTGGCGGTAAAAGCGAGTCATAGGCCACGAGTTCCTACTCGATCGAGGATTAAAAATGGGCGATGAATCGAGGATTGAGCTTTCCTCTCTTTCCAAATCTAAGTAACTCCTTTCCATGGAAGCGACACGTAACAACGTGATCTCTATATCAAATTCCATGTCCTTTCGATGAAGATCGGCATAACTCTTTTTATCGATCTTGTGAGGTTTTTATCGTTCTTGGGATCGTTTGAATCTTTTACGTAGTCATACGTACCAACTCGGGTCCCAACAACGTTGCTTCCACCCACCTCATCCCAGTATCTTTGGAGAGCGACATTTTCTTCCATCTGGCGCTCGAATGGAGCCATGCGATACTTGCTTGATAAGCTGTTGTTGTGGGAAAACTCCACGATGGTAAGAACTTGTCCCAACTTCCCTTGAAGTCGAGGACCACAGTCTTAATAGATCTTGAGAGTTTGAATAGTCCTCTCCATTGCCGTCCGATGCGAGGATGATATCTTGAAACTAAATCGTAAATCCATGCCCATAGCTTTTTGTAAACTAACCCAAAATCGTGAAGTGAATCTTGGGTCTCGATCGAAACTATGGATCTTGGCATACCATGCGATCTTACAATCTCGTTTATGTACATCTGACGAAGGCGTTCAAGTGTATAAGTTTCTCGTATTGGTAAGAAATGAAGCGGACTTGGTCGATCTATCAACAATGACCCAAATTGCATCAATGCCTTGAGAAACCTTGGGAAGACCGATGCTGAAATCCATGGTAATGTGCTCCCACTTCCATTACGGAATTTCAAGTGGTTCTGATGGACCTTTTGGTACTTGATGCTCGCCTTAACTTCGTTGACACGTTAGACACCTTGAGATAAACAGCGCTATCTCTCTCTTCATATTGCCCCACCAAAATGTATGTCGAAGATCATGATACATTTTGGTACTCCCGATGGATTGCAAAAGCGATGTGTTGTGCGCCTCCATCATGATTTTATACTTTAAATCGAAATTCGTTAGGAACACAAAATGCGGAGTTGACTTCAAGTATTCCTTCTTCATCGATTCTTGCTTGGGCGTAGCACCTTCTTGCACTTTCTTCCTCATCGCGCATCGGCTCTGGATCTATAACTTGGCGACTTTAATTTTATCAATTAAAATCGGTTCTACTCATATATTACGCCATCATCACGTGGGTCCTGGTCTTTATCTCTATCTCCATCCTTTGCAAGTCATACAAAATGGGCCTTTGCGTTGACAATATTGCTTTTCGTGCCGCATATGATCTTACTACTCGATCGTCGGCTACCGTTTAACTTTTCGGGATGGTATTGGATGGTATGATCATAATCTTTCAGATTTCAAGCCAGCGTCGTTTATCGCGTGTTGAGTTCCTTTTGAGTGAAGAAATATTTGAGGCTTTTTATGATCAAGTAAAGATCTCCACTTTCTCCCCATCAAGTAATGCCTCCAAATTTTAAGTGCGAAGACAACATTTTGCTAACTCTAGATCGTGAGTAGGATAATTCCTCTCATATTCTTTGAGTTATCGTGAGGCATAGGCTATGACTTTCCCATGTTGCATGAGAACACATCCTACCCCTTTGCGAAGCATCACTTTGTAGATGACAAATCCCTCAAACGGATGGTATTGTCGAGCAGTCTTTGAAATGAGTCTCCTCTTGAGTTCTTGAAAACTCTTCTCACATTCCTCGCTCAATAGAACTTTGTATCTTTCAAGTCGGTTTGAGTTAGTGGAGTAGCGATTCGAGAAAACCCCTCTGAATCTCAGATAATAACCGATTAAAGCGAGAAAGCTACGTGCTTGATCATTGATTTAGGTTGCTCCCGCTTTGAATAGCTTGATCTTTCTTTGGGTCAGCGGATATTCCATGACTTGATACCACGTGCCCGAGGAATGCTACTTCCTCGAGCGAACTTCGCATTTCTTGACTTGGCATAAAGCTTGTATTCACGAAGCTTTTGGATGCTCGACCTCAAGTGTTCCTCATGATCTTCACGGCTTTTGGAATATATGAGGATGTCATCAATAAAAAGCGACCACAAAGTGATCCAAATATTCCTTGAATACTCGGTTCATCATATCCATGAAAGCGGCGGGGCATTAGTCGATCAAAAGGACATGACTAGGAATTCATAATGCCGTCTGGGAGTTACGGCCGTCTTTGGAATGTCATCGGTTCTAATCTTCAATTGGTGATATCAAGGAGCGAAGATCGATCTTTGAAAAGAATTTGGCTCCTTACAATATTTGGTCGAAGCAGGTCATCAATACGTGGCAATGGGTACCTATTTTTTGATGGTGACATGATTGACTCCAGATAATCAATACAAAATCGCATACTCCCATCTTTCTTCTTCACGAATAGAATAGGGGGCACCCCGAGGAGAAGTACTAGGGCGAATAAAGCCGATGTCTAACAATTCCTGCGGTTGGTCTTTAACTCACGAAGTTCGATAGGAGCCCATTCGATATGGGGCTTTGGAAATGGGTTTTGTCTGGGGTTCAAGTCGATACAAAATTCAATTTCACGCTCTGAGGGTAGGCGGGGAAGTTCTTGAGGGAATCGTCGGAAATTCATTAACAATAGAAATATTATTCAAAAGCGGCGTATTTTTGTTTAGATCCGTGACGTGGGCTAAGAAAGCTTGACATCCGTTTTTCAATAAGCGAATAGCTTTATGGCTTGAGATGACGATGATTGATTTTAATGGTTTGGTTGCTTGAATTAGCATAATAGGTTGATTAGGAATATGAAAGCTAACAACCTTACGAAAATAATCAATTTTTGCATGATGAGTAGTTAACCAATCAATCCACTAGAATTACATCAAATCAAGTATTTTAATGAAAATAAGATCGACGGTAATGTGTGGTACCAACTTGAACCAAACAAGACTTATAAGCGAGTGGATGTAATGAAGTTTTCTCCAAGCGGAGTTTCCACGAGATAAGTCGAAAGTCTAATTTCTCGGTCAAATTTAATCGTTGGCGCAAGTAGGAGAAATAAAGAATGGGTAGAATCGGTATCAAATAAAGTATAGACTTATTAGAGTTTATGATAAGCTTACCGTGATGACCTCATTCGGGTTCCTTGCTTTCAGGGAGGTCACTGACAAATGCTCTCCTTGCCTTCTGGCTTTGACTTTTACGGGATGACCTTTGGTGCCTCCATCCTAAATTTGAATTTGTCTTGGTGAGCGACAAAATCGGGGCTAAGTGACCTTCTCTTCCACAATTATAACATGCTTTGGATGGCATCGCGCAATTTGGTGATGTGTCCCTCCCTCGCATTTGAAGCATATGATAGGTGGTCTTTCTCCTTCCTTAACAACGGGTCTTTGATGTTGGCGTCTTTCCATCATTGTTGAATCTCCTCTTCTTGAAATGTCCATTCTTATTGTTTTGGCCACGATTACCACCAAAGTGGTTACCATTTCTAGCACATTGATTCCCTCCGCTTGTTGTCACCGCTTGATGGTTGCTCTCCTTAGTATTATTATCATTTTGACGGTTTGCTCTCTTTTTGGTTGCGTTGACTCGTTATCGCTCCTCCACCAATGAGCCCTATTTACAACATCTGAATACAAACCACGGTTTATGAGAAATAAGATGTTGGCGTATCTCGACTTTCAAACCTCTTAAAAACATTAGCGTCATTCTCTCTTCATTATCCACCAAGTGGGGCCTGAATGGGATAACTCGCAAATTTTGCCTCGTATTACTGACACGGTCGTATTGTTTTGCTCAATTTGATAAACTCCACCTCCTTCATGTATGATGAATACTTTGGGAAAGTATTTGTCGTTGAACAACTCTTGGAACTTCTCCCAAGACATCTTGATCAGGCGGAGTTGAGTACGTTTCTGGATTCCCACCGATGTCGCCTCTCCACGCATGACAAAAGCGGCGAAGGAACCTTTTGCTCCTCGGAGCATCCCAAGACATCAAATATCTTGGTGATCTGCTTTATCCATGCTTCCGCCATAAGTGGTTTTGGCTCTCCCTTAAACTCACGGTGGTCCCGGCTCCTTGAACTATTTAGCGGTGATGGCCAGAGAGTTTCAGTGTTTCCACCTACATTTTGGGCGGGAGTCGCTCTCTTTCTTTGTTGCATGAATTGCGTAAAGCCTCTGAACAATCCATCATTCATCATTTGGTCGGTGTTGTTGTTGTTTGCATGAGGATTGTCGCCTTCACGATGCATTATCACGATTATTGATATGTGGAGACTCAGCGGTCTCTTGTGCTCCATTGCTATTCTCAACATTTTCGGATGTCATTTTCAATCTTGCCACAAAAACAAAGGTTAATTGACATATAACATAATATCTCTAAACTCGACCAACCAATTTAAATACAAAATAAATTTAAGTAGGTCAAATACTAGCGAAGAAATTCCCGTCTCTCCCCTCTAGTTCTAGTCTCACATCTTAGCGAGGATCATATCCTAAGCTTTGATACCAAGCTGTGGCGCCCCCAAAATTAGGTATACATCACCCATCTTGGGTGCATGAATCGTGGTGCAAAATTCAAATACAACTTACTAATACTGACAATAGGTATGCGTGTGCAATACGACAAAAAACATAAGCTGTGAGTTTGAATACAAATATTGTCTACTAGAGATTATACAAACTCGAAAGGAGTCCTCATTACAATTATTATCACACTATTTCACATAATAGTGAGGGACTACTAATCTTTATCCTCTGGACCATCACTCCAGTTCCCCAGGCTAGTCCCGACTATATTCTCATTTCACGAAGAGAACGGTGAAAGAAAAGGGTGAGCTCAACTAGCCCGATGAAATATTATGACTAAGATAATGCGAGAATAAATTATCATTAGTCTCCAACAATGTTAAGCGATAAAATATAATAGACATCAAGTTTAAGCTGTGCGGTGAAACAAGCGATCCATTAAAAAGAGTCAGTAGAAAATAAAATCTACTATCTTTTATGATTTAAAAGGTTTTCATCACTTTTATCGTGAGACTCGACAATAAATAATCCACATCATCGAATCACCCACACTTACTTCTGACGAGGATATTCTTTAGTATCGAACCACAATTATCCATGCCTTACGGGCCGAGAATATTTGTGTATTCATTAATGGTCAATGATCATACCAACAATCATCCATCGATGCACTACGGGCGATGAGGACTTTTACCACATCATTTGTAACATTACGGTCATGATTACAAGAATAATCCACAGTCATAATCATACCAAGTCCATCATACTACTACGACCCACAGATGACTTTCAAAAAATATAAACATGAGGATGATGACAATGATATAAAATTCAATAAAACAAGTTCAAAAATTAATTTATCCAGGAATGATAACGTCCAAATTGTCGACATGATCTTTGCTTTGTAGAGTAAAATTCAAGAATGTCGGAAGAATATTTCCATGAAAAGATCTTTGGATGAAGCGCAAATATCGAGGATATTCCACTAATTTCATGGAGTATAGAAGTCAAAACTTTAAACTTATTTGAGTATAATAAAGAATGGAATAACAAAAGAAATCACCATGCATGCGATAGATCGCATAGGCGAGTTATTCAACGAGAATAATAAAGGATGGAACCCGGTCGGCGTAATTATTGCATGACGGGATATTCAGCGAATAATAATAAATAATGGAACCGGTCGTGCGTAAAACGCCTTGAGACGAGGATATTAGATAGAATAATAAATAATGGAACCGAGTCCGTAAAATGCACGAACAGGATATTCAGCGAATAATAAAAAATGGAACCGAGTTTAAGCGTAAAAGCCTGACGGGATATTCAACGCAGAATAATAAAGAAAAAACGGAATATTAGAAGAATGTCACCATGTATAGGGTGAGCCGCGTATCTGAGTTATTCAGCGAATAATAAAAAATGGAATAACAACAGTTCTCTTCATGAATAAGAAAGAATAACACCCTTACTGCAGTAAAAAAGCTGAATATAAGAGTAGTTAAGTAGCGAAAATCTTTTCTATAGTTTCTCTATAATTTTTCTCTCTCTGGAGTTTGATGAATTAAGTAAGAAATAATGAAGGAATGAGCTTATTTATAGAAGAATGGATTGCATATTAACTAATTCTGAGCGATCCAGATTGATTCACTTTTAATCGGACGGTCCATAAAACTTTTAAATATAATATATATATATATATATATATATATATATATATATATATAAAACTTTCTTCCATGAACATCCATTTATGAAATATATATATATATAAAATAATACAACTTTCCTCCACCCAAAATCCACTATCATATATATATATATATATATATATATATATATATATATATATATATATATATAATATATATATAAAATATACTCCCTCCTCACGTGAATATCAAATCCCCACCCAATTTTTGATTTCATACATCACATGTGGGCCCCCATATATATGGTCCCCACATGTAGGCCCCACCTTTATAAAAAATTTCTACCAAATATTTTGAAAAATGGGAAAATAGGAATCCATAAAATAAGCAAATTTTATAAAAATCACCTTAATAATTTTAACAACATTTATCATCTTTATTATAATTCACATATTAATCGACCGAGTCGTTCCGGGGAAAGAGGAGAGCTTTCGATAAGGATTTTTCCTATTGGCGGCGAATTAGGTGACCAAACCTCTCCTTGTGAGAACTTCTAGACATCGTTAATATTGCAAATAATAATATTAATAACTTTAATAATCTCGATTATTGATTTTAACAATATATAAAATATCGATGATAATTGAATCAAATAACGTGAGATCTTGTCTGACAATTACTTATATAATAATAATTGAACAAGACCGAATGACTTCTCACGTAAGCATCGATAATCAATCTGGCGTGTACTTTTTATGCAACCATAGCGTATTCTTTGTATTTTACTACTGAGTAGTTCAGCGATTATCAGCGGTAAAACTTTCGTCATTATTTTTATAAAAATACTTTTGTCGTTTTCTCGATCAAATGATAATTACATTTTAGGGTCCACTTGATGATTGTGTTGGTTATGCAGAATATTCCTGTTAAAATGAATATTCTCAGAATTAATCGAATATAATATAACAACTTGCATACTTTGCGAAATTTATAAATACTACCTACAACTATAACATTATATTAAATTTATTCCATAATATTCAAAAGGATAAATATAGAAAAATTCATCTTTATTCAAAAAGTTGGGGTCTTACAACCTCCCTTCTTAAGAAATTTAAGCCCTCGAAATTAGGGTACGTACCTGGTATATCGAAGAGGTAAGGATACCTTGATTTCATTTCAGATTCTAACACCCAAGTCATTTCCTCAACATCGTGGTTTCTCCACAAAACTTTAACTTGAGGTATAACCTTGGTGTGTAGAATATGTTCCTTCTTATCCAAGATTTGAACAGGAACCTCTTCATACGCCAAATCTTCCGCAATTTCGTCCGGTTCTAACTCAATAATGTGGTTTGGGTCTTCCACATATTTACGTAACATGGATATGTGAAAACGCGTTATGAACACGAGACATACTTGTGCGTAAAAGCGAGTCTATAGGCCACGAGTTCCTACTCGATCAAGGATTAAAATGGACCGATGAATCGTTGATTGAGCTTTCCTCTCTTCCAAATCTAGTAACTACTTTCCATGGAGCAACACGTAACAACATATGATCTCCTATATCAATTCCATGTCCTTTCGATGAAGATCGACATAACTCTTTTATCGATCTTGTGAGGTTTTTATACGTTCTTGGGATCGTTTGAATCTTTTTCGTAGTCATACGTACCACTCCGGTCCCAACAACGTTGCTTCACCCACCTCACCCCAAAGATATCTTGGAGAAGCGACATTTTCTTCCATACAACGCTCGAATGGAGCCATGCTAATACTTGCTTGATAACTGTTGTTGTAGAAAAACTCCACCAATGGTAAGAACTTGTCCCAACTTCCCTTGAAGTCAAGGACACACAATCCAAATAGATCTTCAAGAGTTTGAATCATCCTCTCCGACTGCCCGTCTGTTTGAGGATGATATGCCGAACTAAATCGTAAATCCGTACCTATAGCTTTTTGTAAACTAACCTAAATTCGTGAAGTGAATCTTAGGTCTCGATCGAAAACTATGGATACTGGCATACCATGCGGTCTTACAATCTCATTTATATACATACGAGCAAGACGTTCAAGTGTATAAGTTTCTCGTATTGGTAAGAAATGAGCGATTTAATCAATCTATCAACAATGACCCAAATTGCATCAATGCCTTGAGAAACCTTGGGAAGACCCGATGAATCGAAATCCATGGTAATGTGCTCCCACTTCCATTCGGAATTTCAAATGGTTGCTGATAGACCTTTTGGTACTTGATGCTTCGCCCCTTAACTCGTTGACATGTTAGACACCTTGAGATAAACAAATATTATCTCTCTCTTCATGGTGGTGATAGCTTTTAACACCTTTATTTATATTTCTGATCCCACATGGAGGTGCTTCGTGGTTGGTGATCACCGCGTATATATATATTTTACGCCTTTTATATATATATACCTGCTTATTGCTTTCATATAAACTGCAGATATTTTGTGAGCCTAGGAATCATGTGATCACAGATTCATCCCATTGAATCTAGATTCGGTTCCCATGATGGACATTTTTAGCTGTAAGCAGCTTGTAAATTATTCTGCGGTGTCTAAATTTCCTCAAATGGTTTCTATACCCACGAGGAAGTCGGCATTATTTTGTACATTATTTTCATACGGATGCCTCGCATTCGTAAAATAAAATCAACCAAGCTGCACACTTAATAAAATGGGAGTGTAAAAGGTCTCAATTACTATTGAGCATCAGGGTTTGAAAAACCTTTTTATAAAACATCATTGCTATATCTTGCTAAAAACTGAATTTTCACATAATATCAAACCCTGTGTATATAGGTTCGAACGAGGCCTCGCACTACTTCCAAATAAAAGAACATTGACTCACACACACATATTCAGATAATACTTTCTTGAAAAGAGGCGGTCACTATGGTAACACGGATGTCGGGGGGTTCCTAACACCTTCCCCCCGCATAACCAAGTCCCAGGACCATAATGAATCTCGGTTTCACTGACCCGTTTAGCAGTGTCACATCACTGGAGTCAATGTGCAAACCTTTTCTACCGATTGTGTTGGTACAACCATTTAAAAACCAATGGCGACTCTTAACAGTCCATCATCGACATTATACATGTCGGACCTTTTTCACTTGTTTTTTCAAACAAATCTCACCTAAAATGAGAACACCAAATAACAAGTAATGGAAAGGGACATCCAAAAATCCCGACGTCGACAATTATATTTTAGTTTGACACTCGAAAAGGATATTTTATAATTATGTTATTGATTTATGTGTTAAAGTAATTTAATAAATTGTTATTAGACTTAATTAAATTGAGTATTAAAATTCAATTAAATGGAAGTGTGACAAATAACCTTACTATAAAGGAGTTATTAAAATAAATTAAAGGAGTTTAATTTAGTTTTGCAAATAAGACTTAATGCATATTAACTCTTTATTTTTAATGTGTTTTATCAAACAAGGTATAAGGATTAATTGATTAATTTTAATTATGTTAGCCAAACAAGCCTTATTGCTTTTTATTTTCAAAAACTTAGATAAATGATATCAGTTATATTTATATTTATATTATATAATTAATATATATTATTACCATACGTTATATGTTAGTACGTAAGATAGAGTTAGGAGAAGAATGACTAAGAAGAAGAAAAAGAAGAGAAAAAGAAGTTGAGAGAAAACTGGAGAGAATCCTAAAGAGGTTTTGAGAAAGGAATTGGGGAAAAGAAGTCTTGTAGATAAAGGAAGAAAAGTTTCATCTTCTAACATACAAGGTATCATCTTAACTCTTTTATTTTTTTAAAAGCTTTAGTGGTCTTCTCTTCCAAAATTTCTCTGTAAAAAAATCTTTCTAGAGGTTGAATTGATTGTTGTATATAGCTTTATGTGATAATTGTTTGTTATAAGTTGTGTGCATAGTTTATAAATGAATTAAGTAATATTTTATATGTAATTTGTGAAGAAACCATATTATAGTGAGTTTATATGAATATGTATGGATATGGCTTAGTTTAAAAGTAAAATTAAGGTTTTAGTAGTTGTTTAAATTATAAATTAACTATTGAATTTGAAAAAAAAATGAATAAACATAAACAAATTATTTTAAATTAAATATTTTGGTTGAAAAACAAAGTTACAAATGATGATTTTCAATTTGAAAATGTCAAAAAGTGAAGTTTTATCAAAAACAATGAAATTAGTTGTTTTAAATTTGATGTTTATGTTGTTATATGGGTAAAATCATATTAAGAGTCTTTAAATTATGTTTATATGAAATCTTTGTTAAGTATTACATGTTAATTAAGTTTTTAAAAGTAACTTGTAGGCCAAATTGGCTTTAGTTCATGCTGTTGCCGAGGCTTGTCACCGAAGTGCTGAGTTCGGCGTACTTGTACGCGACCCAACAATGTAAGTTTCTGTCAGCAGTATACAAAGCCAACCATTGATTCCAACCTCACCTATGTGGCCTCAGTCAGCAAACAACATGATTGTTGATCACGGCAAGATATAAGCAATAGAAATGTGCGTAGCGCAATGTGAAAGTTAGCGAAATGGTCAAACAGTGTGATTTATTTACACAAAGTCTCAAAAAGTGTTATGTGTTAATAGTAGGATTGTTAAGTTATGATTTCAAAGATTTTCTATACTAAGAATGAGCATGTTATTAACGATTAACTAGTTTTATTACTAATGTAATTTGATTATGTGATTAAAAAAATCAAATATTACATGATGTATGTACTTAGTTATATATATAATGTGGTAGTGACTAATTATGTCATGATGACATATATATATATATATGATTCGAGTTGTTATTTTAGCTTATTCAAGGCAAGTTTCTTTTATCTTTTTACATCGAAGCAAGTTCTCTAAATCTATTATTTCGTTGAGCAAATTATTGTTTCTAATTTGATTACATTACACAAGTTTTCTAACTATACACTTTTGTTGAGCTAGTTGTTTATTATTGAAAAGTTCTTGTATCTAGTTCGTTTGGGATGATACAAGTTTTCTAATTCTATAATTTCATTGAATTAGTGTTATTATTATATTGTGCAAGTTTACTTATCCTATTTCAATTATATTGAGCAAGTTATTCTTGTTTTTAACTTGTTTCGTTAAGTAAGTTTATCGTTCAATTTACTATTTGGTATGCATGCTCAATGCTCAATTCTAAATAATATTTTTAACCTTAGCTTAATGTTGTTCAAGCAAGGTAGATCATATTATGCAATATGTATGCTATTAGATTATTCCTAAAGCATGACTTTAATTTACAATTTCGATTCAGTTATGATTATTCCATAGCATAACGTTATTAATTTTTATTCAATTAATACTTAGTTGATGTTCGTTGAATTCCAAATTACCTTGAAATGTATCCAAGCTAAACTTACTTTGGTGCGAACTTGTACTCTAAATACTGAGATGAACAACCCCAATATTAGGGGATAATTTATGCTTAACGTTGAAATATTTGTGCACAATACATTGTACGAATGGCTGATCCCCCTAAGTTCGTTGGAGTCCCTATAGTCTTATGAGTGTTAAAGTTTAAGTTGAAAGATTACTTATAACTATGAACATAGTCTGTGGTCTTTGGACCCTCAGTTATATATTTCAAAAGGTTGTTAGAACATATTGTTCAGTTCTATTGAGCCTCTTATTTGGCAGTTGTGGTAAATATTTTTATTCATTGTTATTTCAAGTGGGCTTTGTTTGCTCACTCTTGCTTATATAAATATTACAGCTAAGGATGAGAAGGTTGATGCACCTAGCACCAATAAGAAAAGGAAAGATGAACAAGTATTGAAGACTTGTAATATGTTGATGTTTTAATATCGACTTTATTTTAATGATTGTAATGAACTTATTTAATTTTCGTATTTGAATGATTGTATTTAAAGGTTAGACAACCTGAGAGATTTTATTAATGTAATCCCTTAATGGGAAGGTTTTATTATTAAATTTTATTATGATTGGGTAGTTAGATATGAATGTTTTGATTAAGTGAACACCAAATCTTGAGGTAATGAAGTACTGGGATTTGGGGGTGTCACAAGTTGGTATCAAAGCCTTAGGTTATGAACCTTAGGTGGGGGGAAAAACCTTAGGAAGTAACCTTTGAAAAGATTGTGGTGATAAACTTTTATCGAGTTTTAAGGAAGAATTAATAAAACACTTATGTGTTTATGTGTTTATAACTTATGTGCTCGTAAGTGTCGGTAGTAATGATTAATAATTAAAATGACTAATTTTGTTGTCGGGATGAATAATGTCGGATAATCCAACAGCTAGGAAGGAAGGACCTAAGATGCCTATAGAGGAGGAGCCTCACGACATTCGTGTTGTTTTGGAACAACTACTTCCACGAAGTCACCTGATTGGTCACGATGGTTGAAGATGAGGATGATGATGTGGGAAATGGATGAGAGGATCCCGTTGAGCCGCCATAGTCAAATGAGGATGACGAGGAGGAGGAGGAGGGATTCCACTCGAATTCGATAGCAGCTCGTCAGTATGTATAATTTAAGTCTATGACGCAACGTAGAACTTCGTGGATACCGTCGAGGAGTTGCGGAGATAGTAGGCTAAACAACAAACTTTGATGGCACGGAAGGACGATGAGATCCGGGATCGAGATGAGCGTCTGACTAATGTAGAAGAAAGTTGGTTCTGCTTGAAGGAGAGAAAGAACAAGCCGATCGAGGAGGTCGTGAGAATCAAGAACAAGTGAAGGAAGAAGCTACTAAGAGGGTAAGAGCCGAAGACGCATATGAGGAGGCTTTTCAACGAGCCAAGATAGCAGTTTAAGACGCACAAACAAAGAGAATGAAGATGGAAGAGATGAATAGTGTATTCAACACCATGATTAATCGAGCTCAAGATCGGGTCATGGGTTATCCAATTCAGTTCGAGACTCTGCCATCGTACGTGTTAGATCATCGAACAATGTTCCCAGTTTATGGAAGAAAAGAGTGTCGAAAGGCTATGGAATATCTTAGTAGGACATCATAGGGAATGTATGTGATTAATAAAATGTTAAATAATATGTAAATCCCTAGTGTTATGTAACCATGGGATATGATAATGATGATGTTGTCACAGAATCTTTGTAGTTCGGGAAAGTAAAATAAATAGCAGTGATGCTATCTCTTTACATTTTCAAAGAGATTATGAATAAATAAAAGTTATTATTTCATTCAAAGTACTATGTGTTATGTGATTATTTCTTTTTGGAGGCAAGTTAAGTAGAAAGTACTTAAAGAAGTTGAGTAATAATCTAATGAGTGTATATTTTAACAGAAAATGCCTCCAAGATGTCAACCACCATGACAGAGAACCACTGAAGGAACCAATAACAACAATGTTGATGCTAACCCCGTTCAACAACTAGTGACGTTCTTGGACAGAGCATTGCGAGAATCAACCATAGAACAAGTACAATGTTTAAGGATTTCAAGGCGGTTGGACCACACAATTCTATGGGTCCATGAATCCAATCGAGGCACATGCACTGGATTATGGAGATAGAAAAGGTGTTTGATGTCGCTAGGGTATGGGATGATCAGAAGACTGCCTTTGCAACATTCATATTTAAAGCAGAGGCTAGTTATTGGTGGCAGGCAAATAAAACTAGAGAAGGACCAGAGGTTATAACATAGGATATGTTTAAGGAGATATTCTTCGAGACCTATTTCCCCGAGAGTTTGAAGAGTCAGCTAGAAGTGCAGTTTTTAGAACTAAAGCAGGGAATGATGACAATGTCTGAGTATACGAATTCAACAAGTTGGCGAAGTTTGCGCCATACCAAGTCAGTACAGGTGAACGCAAGGCGAAGAGGTTTGAATAGGGACTAAAGCCCTGGTTGTATAGTAGGGTCTCCATGTTCCAGCTGAAGACGTTTGCAGCAGTAATGGAGAAGGAAATTCTCACTGAAGGTGGGGGCGAGGGTGTGACAAAGTTCAATCAAGAACAAAAAAAGAAGAAGAATGAGGTGGAGGTTAAGAATGGTAGTGGAGGTAGTGGAAATGGCAACAACAATTTGAAGAGGAAATGGAACGAAAATGTGGGTGCTAGAAACCAGCAGGGCAACCAACAAAATAAGAAGTTCGAAGCATACGCTGCTACATGCGGAAGTTTCACAAGGTGTGTATGGGGAAACAAGTATGCTTCAACCAGTGGCGGGAGGGTCACATCACCCCAAATTACACACAACCTAAGAAGAACATTTGCTTCAAGTACGGGTCCAATGATCACTTTGCTCGTGAATGCCCTAAGAAGAAGGCTGGAGAGGCAACAGGAAACAAGGGAGGTAGCAGTGGAGGTACATGGGCCATTGCTGGACCAATAACATCAAACAGGCCCACAGCTAGAGCATTCAACATGACTATGTAAGATGCTGTGCAATCAAAAGATGTGGTGTCAGGTATTATCCCAATCAATGATATAAATGCTTATGTATTATTTGATTCGGGTGCTACTTGCTCGTTTATATCTAATGAATTTGCTAAGAAGTTAGAAATATCTAGTGAAGAATTGAATTTCCCTTTAAACATATAAATTGCGAATAAGGAGGTAATTCCTGTTAGGTTCGTATACAAGAACTGAAGGATGAATATTAAGGGGAATATCATGATGGTAGATTTGATTCCGATTAGACTTGGAGAGTTTGATGTTATTTTGGGAATGGATTGGCCGTTCAATTATGGAGCGGTAATTGATTGCTAAAAGAAATGTGTAAACCTTATGACACTGTCAAAGGTAGTTTTCTATGGTAGCAAATCGCCTAGATAAATGAAATGTATGACGTTTATGCAGGCCAAGAAATTGTTGAGTCAAGGCTACGTGGGCTATTTAGCTTACATAGTCGATACTCAAAAGAAGGGTATGAAACTGGAAGAGATACTAGTGGCTAGGGAATTTGTAGATGTGTTTCCGTAGGATTTTCCAGGACTTCCACCTGACGGAGAGATTGAGTTCATGATCGATTTAGTGCCAGGAACATCACCGATATCAAAGGCCCCGTACAGAATGGCTCCGGTAGAGATGGAGGAAGTGATGGTACAACTGTAAGAGCTGCTAGACAAGAAGTATATTCAACCAAGCATATTACCGTGGGGAGCGCCAGTATTATTCGTGAAGAAGAAGGATGGATTAATGCGTCTATGCATTGATTACAGGGAATTAAACAAAGTCACTATTAAGAACAAATATACGTTTCCAAGAATAGATGACTTATTTGATCAACTAAAGGTTGCCAAATACTTCTCAAAAATAGATTTGAGGAGTGGGTATCACCAATTGTAGGTAAGGAAGGAGGATATATCTAGAATGGCATTCAGAAATCGGTATGGACATTACGAGTTTCTGGTGATGTCTTTTGGTTTGACCAATGCCCATGCTGCATTCATAGATTTGATGAACAAGGTGTTTAAACCATTCTTAGACAAGTTTGTTATGGTATTTATTGAAGACATTCTGGTGTATTCCAAAACTCAAGAAGAACACGTAGAACACTTACGTTTGACGCTGGAAACACTAAAAAAGGAAAAATTGTATGCAAATTTCTCTAAGTGCGAATTTTGTCTAGATCGTGTACAATTTCTTGGGCACGTGATTGACAAAGGTGGGATTTCAGTGGATCCATCAAAAGTGGAAGCTGTAATCAATTGGGAACAACCAAGATCACCTTCGGAGGTGAGGAGTTTCTTAGGACTGGCTGGTTATTATAGATGATTTATTCAAGATATTTCCAAGATAGCCACTCCGCTAATAAATTTGACAAAGAAAGCGGTAAAATTTGTTTGGATGGAAAAATGTGAAGAGAGTTTTCAAGATTTGAAGAAGAAATTAAGCATGGCACCTGTGTTGTCATTACCAGATAATACGAGAAACTTTGTGGTGTATAGTGATGCCTCACATAAAGGATTGGGTTGTGTTCTTATGCAGAATGACAAGGTTATTGTATATGCATCAAGACAACTGAAGGATTATGAGAAAGGGTATCCGACTCATGATTTAGAGTTGGCTGTAGTAGTATTTTCTCTCAAGATATGGAGACACTATCTCTATGGAGAGAAATGTGAAATCTACACATACCATAAGAGTCTGAAGTATATTTTCACTCAGAAGGACCTGAACATGCGTCAAAGAAGGTGGATAGAATTGATAAAAGATTACGATTGTGAGATCTTTTATCATCCGGGCAAAGCGAATGTGGTTGCAGATGCTTTAAGTATGAAAGGTCGGGAAAAGTTGATGCTGATAACCACTCAAAACGAGCTTATTTCAGCAATGACAAAGCTAGAATTGGAAATAAAATTTCCAAAGGAATCTGATGAACGACTATTCTAGATAGAAGCGGGTCCAACTTTGGTGGAAAAGGTGAAGAATGCTCAACAACAAGATGAAGAATGCAGAAAAATAAAGGAAGGTGTGAACAAAGGTAAATAGGTGAAATAGAAGATCGATACCGAAGGACTACTACGGTTCGAGGAAAGAATTTGGGTTCCAGCAGTACCAGAGATTAAGGACGAAATCTTAACCGAAACACATAACACAAGATATTCGATTCATCTAGGAAGTAAGAAGATGTATCAGGATTTACGATGACATTTTTGGGGGCCGAATCCATTGAGATGTTGCAGAATGTGTCGCGAAATGCTTGACATGTCAAAGAGTAAAGGCCGAGCATCAAAGACCAAGCGGATTACTTCAACTGTTAGAAATATCAAAATTGAAGTGGAACACATCACAATGGATTTTGTGGTGGGTCTTCCAACTACTCAGAGACGATGCGATGCGATTTGGATGATAGTGGACAGACTGACAAAATCAGCACACTTTTTGCCAATAAAGATTAGATTCAATCTTGATCAGTTGGCAAGGTTGTACGTTAAAGAGATCGTTTCAAGACATGGAGTGCCAGTATCAATTGTGTTAGATAGAGATCCATGATTTACGTTAAACTTATGGAAGAGACTACAAGAATGTATGGGAACACAGTTGCGAATGAGCACAGCATACCATCCTTAAACAGATGGCCAAAGCGAACGAACAATCCAAACGTTGGAAGATATGCTGAGAGCATGTATCATGTACTTCAAAGGGAGCTGGGAAGAACATTTACCGCTGGTGGAATTAGCTTACAAAAACAGTTACCACGCGAGCATCGGTATGCCGCCTTACGAGGCATTGTATGACAGAAAGTGCAGAACTCCACTGTGCTGGGATGAAGTTGAGGAACGCCAACTATTAGGACCAGAACTGGTACAACAAACTGCTGAGGTTGTCAAACTCATCAGGACAAGATTGGTAGTAGCCAAAGACATACAGAAAAAGTATGTTGATCAACACAGACAAGATCGTGCATTCGACGTAGGAAATTATGTATTCCTAAAAGTTTCTCCTTGGAAGGGGAAAATTCGTTTCGGTAAAAAGGGAAAGCTAAGCCCGAGGTCTTATTGGACCCTACGAAGTGCTGCGAAGAGTTAGAGGACTGACTTATGAGATAGCTCTACCTCCAGAGTTGGAAAACGTTCATAATATTTTTCACGTTTCGGTTTTACGACCATATGTTACCTCCTTTTTAGTCTTAACAAAAATGACTCTAACTCATGCAAGCATACATAGGTCAACAAGTAGTACAGAGTAAGAACGGTATCGATCCATGGAGAAAGGTTTTAAAGTTAAACTATCATACACCAATTGTATCACTATTTTTGTAATAACCCGATATTTTCTATATAATTAAATCAGAAATTTTGGGTATAAATTTTTTTATATTATTATTTATTATTTTAAAGATGAGGATTTGTACAAGATAAAGAGTATGTATTTATGTGATAAATAAAAATATATTTATTACATGAATAATTTTAAATCATTTTAATTTAGATCAATTATTGATTATTATAAATTATATTCTTATAATAATTAATTTTAGTGTAGAAATGTTTTTATTAATTATTTTCCATGAAAATATAATTATATTTTATTTAAATAATATATAAAAGGTTATTAAATTATTATAATAATTAATCTATTTTATTATATGAATTTATGCTAGATTAATTAAGTGAATTATTTTAACTTAATTAATAATGTTATATATGAAGAATAAATCGGATATGGAGTCCAAAAACCTAATTTTGGATTTTGATCAAGAATACGAATAATAATATAATATTAATTATATTTTGATTTTTCAGTGCTATAAATATTTATTGTATATGTGTGGACTGATAATGGTTGGTCAATTATGTTGTAATATGACCAAACCCTAGCATTAATTTGTTTCACCCTATTATGAAATTCAAATGGAAAATTCGAGACTGTGTTATGTGAATTATGTTGTGTATTACAGAATTTAAAGTAATTAGGTAAAACCCTAATTCATATTTAGAAATTTTAATTTCTAGAAACCCTAATTTCTAAATTTGGGAAACCCTAATTTGAAGCTCAATTATGAGTTTGAGACGGTTATGTAGCTGTGTTATATGAATAATGATATGTATTGTAGAATTTAATTATGTCTATGCTTTTGTCTGTTTAAATGTTTACACTAGTAGTATGCTATGAGGTCTTTAAACTGGAACTTGTATCAAGGTCACAATATGAACAGATCTCATGTTATTATATAGTGGTCAAACCACGTTGACCGGCATTGACCGAACGTTTCTGGGTAACCCAGAACGTGCCCAGAAAGTCTGACAACATGTTCATGCATTTAGATCTTGCTTGTGTTTACGTGTTAGACCTTGTTATTGTTGTAATGTTGTTGTCTGATGTGTAGGCTACATGATCATGCCTTTAGAATCTTTAGATCATTCTCTGAATCAAAGTAATCAGTGGTCAAAGTGGTGAGGAAGAAACTGCCGGATGAAGTTTCTGGGTAACCCATAAACCTTCATAAGCGTTCACCACTACTGAATTTCCTCCATATGTGTTTGATTTGTTGTTGTTGTGATGATTTTATGTAATAGATCTACTCATTTGCATGTTGGTTACAACATGGAATCATTATATCATAAAAACATTACAATCCTAGCATGTAGTGGAGGTTGGAAAGTGGCACCCTAGACTATTCTTCATTTCTGGGTAACCCATAAATGAAGAACATGTCTGACAAGCTTTTTGATTAATCATATCTTACTGTTGTGGCATGTTATAGCTATAATCTTGGTAAATGGTTGTAGTTCTACATCTTTACTACAACTCTAACATCATTTCAAGCTCAAAGAATCGATTGATCATATACTTAAGTATGGTCAAACCTAAAGATCCTCGAAACCCCGTACGGTGATCCGGGTTTGCATGAAGAACACGAAGAACACCTATAGCGATGGTTTTGTCATTTATAGGTGGTCTTTAATGACGCTTTCTATATAAAATTATATTTTATTAAATAATTATAGAAAATTAGTTTTAATTATTAAAAATACAAAATAAATTATTAATTTTTTTAAAATCTAAAATTAGTTTTAATTATTTTAATATATTTCATAAATATTTAATATTTTTGAAATATTAAAGGTATCTAATTTATTTAATTATTATATTAAATAAATTATTTAAAAATAATTTTAATATTTGAAAAATCATTTAAAATTATATAATGATATAAGAAAATATTTTAAGTTATTTTTAATGACTTTTAATATTTTGTGATAAATTTCATTAATAAATTAATATTAATGATAATTAAGTTATTTACTAAATGAATTAAATAAATTAATTAAAATTATTTTATAATATTAAAAATCATTTTAAATACTAATAAGGTATTTAAAAATATTTTAACTTATAAAATATAAATTTTAATATTTAAAGGTAAATTTAATTAATTATTATTATTAATGATATTAAAGTTATTTAATAATTATATTAAATAATTTAGTTTTAAAATGATTTTATATTATAAAAATCATTTTAAACAAAAATAAAGTGTTTAAAGATATTTTAAGTTATAAAATATAACTTTTAATATTTAAAGGATAATTTCATTAATAATTTAATATTAATGATTATTAATTTAATATTAGTAATATTAAATTTATTTAATAATTATATTAAATCAATAGTTTTAAAATAGTTTTATTAATTTAAAAATGATGTAAATCAATTAAAAATATTTTAAGTTATAATTAAAGACTTTTAATATTTTGATAAATAATACATTAATACTTTAATATTAATGATAATTATTTAAAATGATTTTAAATCTTTTAAAATCATTTAAGGGTAATATTAATACTTTAAAAATATTTTGAGTTATTATAAATAACTTTAATATTTTGGAAATGATCTCATTAATAGTTTAATATTATTTAAATATGAATGATAATAGAATTGTTTAATATTTAAATCATTTAATAATGATTCCAATGTTTGAAAATTCATGATAAATTATAATAAATATTGTAAAAATTATTATAAGTCATTTAAAAATAATATACCGATACTTACAGGATGTGAAATTACATGATAGAGTCTTGGACTCGATAATTACCGATATAAAGTCGTTGGTGATATCTGACATGTTTCAGAAATTGATCTGGACTTAGATATTTTGAATGTATTAATGTTTGTTTGTAATTGATGATCATTAATATGTGTGACAATGTGATTAGGTTATGTAAACCGCAATAAGCGAGATTATGTGTTACAATATGTTATTCTAATCGATCAAATGATCTTATTAATGATAGGTTTTAGATATAAAGATAAAACTAAGTTACAGATTAAGGCAAAGCAGTACCAGTAAGTATCTTACCTTTGCATTTCCTTTATCTGATGGACATGAGTAAGAAGTTTCGAGTTATATTATTATTGTACTAGATTATTAACTTTATTGTCAGTATATATTATATCGATCATTGTTTATTAGCATAATATTATATTATATAACTCATATATATATTACTCGCTCACAATTTCAAAATATGGTTATTATACAAGTGTCCTCACTGGATAATCATTAGAAGTTAAACACATGTTGATATATATATATATATATATATATATATATATATATATATATATATATATATATATATATATATATAATCTGTGCAATTTGACCTACTAGACAACAGATTTAGAAATATCGTTGAATATGATAAAACCTTTTTGTATCCAATCAAATTATTTTGGTTCGAATTCAAGACAAAGTATGAACATCCCGATTAAGGGAAAACTTTTATGCGCCCAAGGCAGACAGAGTGAATGATAATATCGTTCTTGTATGTAGTATTGATCAATACAGGGCACATGGGAAGTACAACCTTGCGCCTGTAAGTTATGATGGTTTGCAGATGAAGTTCTGCTAAACCTTAGCAAAAACTAAAAACAATGTTCATAGTCTGTAGTCAATATGTAATTTCAAAAATGTGATATAGAGTTGTTATGTTATTATTATCGGTTTAGTTTACTTCATAACTATTGAATCGTTGTAGAAGTGATGTATAAAGAAAACATTTAATTCTTTCAGTTAAATATATTTATAATTGCTATTACTTGTTGGGCACTCAAATGCTCATCCCTGCTTAATTTTTAAATATTTTCAACCAATCGTGATCAACCTGAAAGGTCATGCAGAAACAAAGGAAAAGGAAAGTAAACAGAATAAGATTTTTGGTATTCTATGTAATAGTATGACTTTATTAATACAATGATAACTATTAAGTATCATATAAATGAATGTTTAAAGGTCACGTACCTGGGAGTAGACTCTGATCCATATGTAAATTAAGTTTGATATTCATATTATTGTTATTATCATTAGTATTATTCTGCTCATAGAAATGGTATCGTAAAGCACCGAGTTCGGGTTTCAAGTACTTGAATTTGGGGGCATTATAATTTTTATATGCTTAAACGAATAATCCATAATTATGCTTAATCTATATTCAATTAATGAATAACAACATAAGACTAATTTAATGAAATCAAATTTGGGAATAATGGGATTCTAACTTCATTTCATACTTCATCTAAGTATTACCATCATGCACAATTATATATTTATTATGGAAAATTATTTAAGAGCACCAAAGTAGATATAATCATTTTCCAATGAATTATGACCTGTTACATAACATCCACATTGCGATAGAAATCATGTAATCGACAATAATGCCAAAATCACTATATTCCTATGTGAAATTGTAACACTAGTGAATTGAAGCGAAAGCTCTTATATTACTACATACGGTAAAACAGTATATTTCTATCTGATTCACAAAATATAAAGCTAAACATTTCAGCCTCATAAACGCATGCCATCATGATCATACCCGCACTTATATGTCATTTTTCAATTCCATATACGTACATATGGTGAATGGTGATAAAACATTCATACAATACCCTCAATTATGATAGATAATCCAGAAATAAATATATAACCAAACAATCAGGTAATTAACTATAGATTACATATCAAATTCCGTTAGAATCCCATAATGGAGTTTTAGTTCATCTCTGAACCTAAAACCATTATGGGATTATAGTAACACATTGGGAATACATATCATAATTGAGAGAGAAAATAGAATTGATCAAACCCAATTACAGAATTGGTTCCAAAATGCTATCCAAATCTCCAATAATTTCCAGCAAAATGAAATGATTATTTATTTAATAACTGAATTCTAGAGAAGATGTGGAAAGTCTTAAGTTTATGCTCGAATCCTCCCTAGAAATTAGTTTAAAATTTAGAACCCTAATTAATTTAATGAAAAACTAATAAAAAGCAATATATCCACGTCTGGTACCAACCAGAATAGTTTTAGATAAGACCACACTCAAATTTCAAATTCAAAAACATAAGTCAACAAAATACATCAGATAACGTCTTGGCATTACATGATCGCAATAATAAAAATGAGCGCTGCATGCGACTCAAATAGCGGTGCTCCCCAAGGAGACACACTTGGCCGAATGTAACCCTTATCTAGCAACTCTTGCAATTGTATCTTCAATTCTTTCATTTCCACTGGCGTCATACGATATGGGGCTTTCAAAATCGGTGTCGTTCTTGGTGCTAAGTCTATTACGAATTTGATTTCTCTGTCTGGCGGAAGACCAGGCATATCGTCTGGAAACACATCTTGAAAACCTTTGACTATCGATATATTCTTCATTTATACTCCCTTTTTTTGAGTATCTACTATATAGGCCAAATAACCTACACATCCTTTCTTTAACAATTTCTTGGCCTGCAATATTATAAAGCAACATCAAACTCTCCCAGTCTAATCGGAATTAAGTCTACCTTTAGTTCGTGACCTCTAATATTTGCACAACAGTTTTGGTAAACAAACTCTACGGGAATTACTTCCATATTCACAATCTCTATGTTCAACGAATTTTCTAAGTGTTCATGGTGTATGTTTAGTTATCTAGCAAATTCTTCAGACACAAAGGAATAGGTAGCACCCGAATCAAATAATACATATGCATTTATATTATTGATTGGGAGAATACCTGACACCACGTCCTTTGCAGTCACTGCGTCTTGGACAATCATGTTAAAGGTTCGGGCAGTCGGTCAGTTGGATTACGTTGGTCCGCCGATCATCAGCTTGCTGCCCCCTCCCTATTGGTAGTTTCCTTCGCTGCTCCCCTTCTTTGGGCAATCCTTGATTTGATGCTCAGTTGAGCCACACACGACACATCCATTGATCTATTTCAGTTTTGGGCAGTTAGGTGAAATGTGCCCTTCTTGGCCATAGTTATAGCAGACGTTGCATCCGTTCCAGCACTCCCCTTGATGGTTCCTTCCACATTTCGAGCAAGCTTCACTTCTTTTCTTAAACCCTCCTTGATAACCTTCTGACTGGCTGATGTTTTGATTGTTGGTATTATTGTTGTTGTTGCAGTTATCCCATTTCATCTTTCCCAGATGGCTTCCACCACTACTACTCCCTCAACGAGTTTCTCCCTCATCATTCTTCTTTTTCTTCTCCTTGTTGTATCGGCTCAATGCCTCGCTACCTCCCTCAGCAATTATCGCCTTCTCCAACAATGTGGCGAACGAGTCAATTTGAAGGACTGACACCTTGTTGAACAACCAAGGTTTTAGTCCGAGTTCGAAGCGTCGAGCTTTCTTTTCTTCGATGTCGACTTGATGTGTTGAAAATCGTGCTAGTTCATTGAACTTGGCCGCGTACTGCTCCACCGTCATCTCCCCTTTTTTCAGTTCTAGAAACTTTACCTCCATCCTATTCTTCATGCTCTTCAGGAAGTAACTCTCAAAGAAAAAAGTCTTAAACCTTTCCCATGGTTATAGTCACTTCTCCTGCGCTTTGTTGATTTGCTTCCCACCACTAGTTTGCTTCACCCCTCAACATATATGTAGGGAACACGGTTTTCTGGTCTTCACCCACACAAGCAATGGCAAAGGCTTTCTCAATTTCTTGATCCACGTTTGCACTACGATAGGATCGGTAGTACCCACGAATTCTGGAGGTCCTACACTCTTAAAGTCCTTGAAGTTTGTGACCAGAGCTACTTGGGGAATGGGTGGTACTAGTTCGTTTCTTCCCCTAAGAGCTTTTCCTAACAAATTTATAAGCCTCTGTATCGAATCCACTGGTCCTCTCTCATCATTAACCGATTCTTCCAGTGTAGTTATTCTACGTCTAGGCGGCATGTTTCTGCATCATAAAATTTTCATTTTATTATCTAATTATATTACTTAGACATTTCGCAAATAGATATAAAAAAAATTATAACACGTTTCGGAAATAAGATCATTTATATTCATATGTCAAATCGTTACAATTACATGATCCTCCCTAGCATACTACTATAAATGATAACAAATATCCCTTATTATTACAAAAGATGGGGACAACACCATCTTACTACCCCTCTAACATTTTTCAAAAGTTGTGGTTTAATACTATCTCACATCTTACACAAAAGACTGAGATTTTAACTACAGATTAAACAGCACATAAAAAAAATACTACAACTGCTAAATTCTAACACCTAGACTCAATCCAACATCCTGCGCTCCACAGCGCTCTGGTATTACCTTTAGGTAATGTGCACCACCAAATCTTGGCTTATAGTGTACCGAGTTTGTCCCTGCTTTGCTGAGTAATGATTTACCCCATCAATCAACCTTCCCATGGTCGTGCACCCCGCATAGCCCATCTTGTTCATCTTCCTTCTCTTGTACCTCACCTCATCCTCTAGATCGTTAGCCCTATCATTAGCTTCTTCCCACTTCTCTTCGAAGTGGATCCTATCCATTACTTCCATCTATAACTGAGTACGAAGAGCTTTCTTCTCAGCCTTCTCACTAAGCTCCCTCTGCTCAGCCTCCTTGCGTTGAGCAATTTCCACCTCCATCTCTTGTATCACTAACTTCCTCTGATGGTCCTCGTCCCTCAATTTCTGGAACTTTGACTCCCTCTCCCTAGCCTCAGCCTCTAGTTCCTCAATTCTACTTCCTAATTTCAGAATCTGCTCCTTATATTCCCCCAACGTCCGATCCTCGAAAGTAGCCTCGTCGGAGTCCTCTATGGGCTCAGGCTCCTCCTCCATAGGCTCCTCCTCTAGATCAAACTCCTCGGGTAATGGCACTATCTCCTCCTCCTCATCACCATCGTCTATAGGGGCTACTGTCGATATAGGCCTCACTATCAATGGTGTCTCGTATACCACATATATATCACGCGGCTCCTCCTCTATCACTCGGCTAGGTCCTCCCATGTCAGTGATCCTACAGTCACCAACATAAGACAAAACAACCAACAACTCCATCAGAATGTTAAATAACATATGTCCAGTGTATAAAATGAAGTTATATTCTATAATACACTAAGTCTCTCTCTACGAAAACTCTAAATGAGTTTCATCCCTCTCTAACTTCTAAGTTCTCCTAAGTTATAATCTAAGGACTCTCGCTCCTAAGGTTTATAACTATAGCTTTGATACCAACCTGTGACGCCCCCAAATCATGACACTCATATCTCAAATTTAGTTTGTCACGTACTAATTCTAATATCAAACTAAAATTATCAACGACGAAAATCATAGAATAATTTACATTGATATAATATAAATATTCGCGTCCCAAAGTATCGTAACCATTACTACAACAATCCAGTGATTAAACTTGAACATATTTTAATCATCCTTAATACATCATATTAAGTATAACAATAATAATAATACTTCTACACTTAAAGGACTAAGCTATTCTCTAGCCTTGCCATTTGCCTTGTCCTTTCCCGATGTACCGCCTTGCTCTGCCTTAACTGTAATATTTTTAGGGAAGCAAGAATGAGCAACAAATTTGCCCAGCAAGTAATATAGTAATAAGAATAAGCAGTTATAACGTTTAAATCTTCCAAGGTATAACAATAGTTGATAGTTCAAGGATATCAAGAAATATCAAGAGTGTTCAATAAGTGTCGCTATAGACTGAAGGATATCAACATTATTTCAAGGTTTATAAAGGATGAACACTGAGCAGTCACTAAAGACTAAGAACTAAGAACTTTTACTAGAATTAACAGTATTATACTATAAACCAAATATAAATGAGTACAACAGGTGATCAACCTAAACTAACCTACTTTATGCATAACATTTAATCATACTTATGTGCGCACGTCGGTTCCCCGACAGTATAAAATTTCCCCCTTTTTAAGAGGGTTGTTCATCTTAGTAGATTTACAAGAGTCCGCACCAAGTCAATTGGTTTGGATAGCTTTCTATCATATGATAATAGTCTAACCGAATCAAAGGCTTATACAACTTTTATAATGCATTTAAGAACAATAAGTCCAATGCTCGCAACAATGTCAAGGTATATAAAGGATTTTCTGAATAGTAATAGACATTTGCTAAATATAAGTATGGCGACAATTCGGATCATACAATATACAATGTAAAGCATTTAGAAAACTTGCATTCAATATGAGAATCAAATGAAGTTAGAGAGCTCGCACAAAATCTAAAGTTGTGTGAGTTAGGAGACTTACCTTTAGCGTTGATTACCACTTATAGCGTAAAATCACCTCAATGAACTATGTTATCCTATTTATGTATGTATAGGTATTCATTAGTCACACACCTTGATGTATATATCCACATACATTTATCACACATATTTAAACTTATATAGTTTATACATAATCAAACTCATATATGTATAATTCACATTGTTCTTACTTTTGAAAATCTTTTAGTACCATATGCTCATCTTTTACTTGTATTCGTAAAATATTACTTACTTCACATATTCTAGCTTAAGTTGCTTCACATTTTAATGAAACTTTAGGCTAGGTTTGGCCCCTTGTTAAAGTTACTCATACATTTCCATTTTACAAGTTAAAAGAGCTCATTATATCAACTACTAACTATAGTATTCATTAAACCACATAACATTGCCAAACAACCTCTTTCTACGCATGCTTACATGTATTAGATTTGGTTATATAACTATATGTGTAAACATGTTGATTATCTCGAGAGGCATAAAGCATCCTATCATAGTCGTTCAAAAGTTCACAATACAAGTTATGAGTTTACAACTCAATTGGTTTTCAAACCTTAAAATTTAATGACAAATAACTAAGCATACAAAGTACGTTGAATTCACATTTCATATGTATTCACAAATCTAACTTAGTTACGAATACATGCTCAAAAGGTAAGATTTCAAAAAGGCGTAAGGTTTTATAAACATAATTTTCGTCTTTTAACTTTTCTTTCAAAAGGTTATAATTCAAACTCCAAACCTACTAAAACATCTTGCAACATGCATTGACATATGTATAAGGGTTATGCATGCTCCTTAATTTAAGTTAGTTAAGATTTCTTGCATCAAACAAACAAAACAAAACAAAAACAATTAAGCCATCGCGGCACCCACTTAGATGCATTTATACTATAGGATCTTTCAAGTAAGGCATAGCTACTACTAAACATCTCCCCCATGGGCAAGGAAAATTTTTGCCCTACTTCAACCAACATGCCAATTTTCAACCCAACAACAATATAAGGATACTTTAATTGATATAAATTTACTATTAAACATCCCTAGTATGCTTCTAACAATCCCAAACATACAAACAATCAAATTCAAGAATCAATTCAAGATTTTTGCCATTTTTCCAAAGTTTAACACATTTAGCGATTCTCTTCACTATAGATTCGTTACTTGACCAATTTACTTCGTTTAACTTTTGTTGATTTCGTATTTAACCATATTAATAATTTCTAGCATCAATTTAGTAATTCTACCATGCTTCAACCATAAACTCTTCAACTCAAAACAAGTATTTTTGTACTTTTCTAAGAACTTTGCAAAACTTGAATGTAAGAATATATAGAGGGCTAATACCTTCTAAATTGTGAAGTTGAAATGTTACTCTAGCTTTAATTTGCAGATTACTCAACAACACTCTCACTCTAATTAGAAATTCTCAAAGAAATCAACAATTCACATTTGAGAGGGGGACTTCTATTTATAGAGGAATTATTGACCATTTGGAGGTTTTACCCTAAGGATTGTTTCCACGGAAGATTGAAGGACCCATTGTGCAACAAGAGATTGGTGGAAAGCTTCACCAACTCCATCTTCTCCCCTCCCCATAGCCATCATCTTCATCTTGGTTTTCAGCAAATATAGAGCCATAAGCTTTTAGCAAAACACGACTGAGACTTTTTGGAAATGGGACTATGATTTTGGGACATTATAATACTCAGCATTTATCCAAACCATTACTTAGCATACTTATGTTTATTTGATATATGTCCACAAATGAGCATACATATGCACCCACTCCTAAATTACACATAGAATTATATAATGTATGTACATTGGTTTATTTCAAATAATATTTACCCTAGACTAGAATATAATTTAGTTGGGTACCAATATTACTTTCTATAAAATTTATTATACCAATTCTACCTAGATATTAAAATAATCATTTAATATTGCTTATTTGTTTAATCAAAGTCATTTTCTCTCATATGTTTAAAATACCCATTTAATTACTCCCACACACATCTTAATGTCACATAAGACTTTTTCACACAACTTAATAAATTACATAAGTTAAGCTTACTTTTATCATATAATGTTACATAATAATTATTTACATTTCAATGTCACGCCTCATCTTATATTGAATGAAAACCAGTATTATATATGATTTCTCCTCACATGCTATTGTTCATGATATCGTAAATTAGTCAATCACATTATGTAATTATTTATTAATAGTACTAATTAATTTAATCCTTTTCATCCTTAATTAAATTAGTATTTTCTCATTTCACCACTTTGCCACACTAGGCATAATTTCCACAAGCTTACTAAGCTTCTCATCACTTCTACTACATTGCTTTATTATCACATGCTTATTCAATTATTTATCACAACTCATGCTAATACTATATATATTTATATTCAAATAAATATGCAAACATTCTTTACTCTCAATATTATAATTTATTAAAATTCGCGGGTATTACAGCTACTACATTTACTTTTCCTGGGTGATACAGGATATCGCAGTCATAATCCTTTATCAACTCCAGCCATCTAGTTTGTCTCATATTTAAGTCTTTTTGTGTGAAGATATATTTTTGACTTTTATGGTCCGTGTATATCTCACATTTCTCTCCATATCTGTAAGGCAAATACCACCGCTGCCAGTTCTAGATAATGAGTAGGATAAACTTTCTCATAATCCTTTAACTGCCGTGATGCATACGCAATGACCTTGCCATACTGCATGAGCACACAATCGAGTCCTCTATGCGAAGCATCACTATAAACTACAAAATTCCCTGTATCATCGGGTAAAGATAATACAGGTGCTTCACTTAACCTTTTCTTCAGTTCTTGAAATCTATTTTGACACTTCTCAGTCCACTCGTACTTCACTGTCTTCTTTGTCAAATTAGTCAACGGAGTAGCTATCTTAGAAAAATCTTGGATAAATCTTTGGTAGTATCCCGCTAACCCTAGGAAACTCCGTACCTCAGTTGGCATCAACTCCTTCAACTCCCGCTATTCTTGCATCCCGCTATCCAACAATTCTTGTAATTGAACCATCAACTCCTTCATCTCTACTGGCGCCATACGATACTGGGCCCTTAAAACTGGTGCCACTCTTGGTATAATATCTATTACAAATTCGATCTCCCTATCTGGTGGAAGACCTGGTAATTCTCTTGGAAATACATGCACGAATTCTTTGACTATAGGAATTTGTTCCATCGTTGCTCCCACTCTCTGGGTATCAACAACATGACACAAATAACCTACACAACCCTTCCTCAACAATTTACTAGTTTGTGTCATGGTAAGACAACATGAACGTCCCGACGATTTATTACTGTAAACACTACATGAGGCTGTCTCAATGTTCTAATGTTTACACATTTCTTTTGACAATCTATAATTGCACCATGGTTAAAAAACCAATCCATCCTGAGAATTACATCGAATTCTCCCAACTTTATCGCTATCAAATCTACCAATTATTTATAACCTCTTATTTCTACACAACAACGCCTACAAATATTTTCAACAGGAATTATTTCTTCATTTACTACCTTAATATTCAAAGGTATAGGCAATCTTTTGGGAAGTAATCTTAATCATTTAGCAAAATCGCATGCTATAAAAGAACAAATAGCACCCAAATCAAACAACACATAAGAATTTATATCGTTGATTGGGATAATACATGCAACTACATCCCCTGATGCAACTGCATCCTAGACCGTCATATTAAAGGTGTGGGCCATCAGCCTACTTATCTGAGCTGGACAACTAATAGCTAACTTACTAGTATTAGTGCCCTATTCCCATCCATCCCCTTCGTTGGGAAATTCTTCGCCATGTGATCAGTTGATCCACATACGAACTGTGAGACCCCGGATTTTATCAATAAAGATTTAAATTTTGTTGAAATAATTTTTTAATATTATGGTGTGAATTTAAGATAATATTATAGTTGTGGGTAGTATTTATAAATTTTGCAAAAGTATGCAAGTGGTTATATTATATTCGATTGGTCGGGGAATATTCTTTTTAGCGGGGAATATTCGTATAACTACTCAATCATTGGTGGACCCCATTAATGTAATTATTGCTTGATTGAGAAAACGACAAAAATATTTTATTGAAATAACTACGGAAGTTTTACCGTGGTTCTTTGTTGAACTACTCGATAGTAAAAGTACAATGAATACGTTATGGTTGCATAGTAGCACACCGGTATTGATTATTGATGCTTATGTGAGAAGTCACTCGGTTTGATTCCATTATTGTCGATTAATAATATGAATTATTATAATGATAATGACGCGCTTGTTTTATTCGTATTATTAACGTAATAAAAATGTAAACATCTTTTATATAAAATAGAATACTTTATTAAAGTTATTCTATAAATAGAATATATTATATTTTATTATGCATAGTGTTGCATAGTGTTTTGCATAGTATTGCATAGTGTTTTGCATAGTAAAATGTTTTTATATAAATAGAATATATTATATTTTATTTAAAAGATTTTTCTTTAAATATGGACCGCCGATTAAAAGTAAATCAATCTGAACTGCTCATGGATTAGTTACTATGCATTCCATTTTCCTATAAATAGAAGCTCATTCCTTCATTATTTTCTTTACTTAATTCATTGAAACTCTAGAGAGAAAATTATAGAGAGAAGCTATAGAGAAAAAATTATAGAAAGAAGAAGAGTATTCTCGCTACTTCACTACTTCTATATTCAGCCTCTTTTACTTGTGAGGTGTTATTCTTTCTTCTTGAAGAGAACTTCATTATTCCATTCACTATTATTCTCATTGAATAACTCCGTAAAAGTGGCATACCCTATACATAACTCTCGTGATACGCCAGATACCCTATACTTGGTGAAATCCTTATGTTATTCCATTGCTTATTATTCTGTTGGAATAACTTTTATACGCTGTGATTTACCCTATACTTGGTGACATTCTTCTATTATTCATTGGAACATCCTCGTCATGCGTGTGTTTTACACCCACCGGTTCCGCTCTTTATTATTATTCGTTGGAACATCACATGCAGGTGTTTTACAATTTACACCGGTTCCGCCTTTATCATTCTCGCTTGGAATATCCTATCGCTGTGTGTTTTACACCGATCCGGTTCCATCTTTATTATTCTCATTGAACATCCCGCTTGCGTGAAATTTCACCGACCGTTCCGTTATTATTATTCATTGCTGAATAACTCATCGCATCATGCGGGCACCGCATGCATGGTGATTTCTTTTGTTATTCCATTCTTTGTTATACCCAAATTGGTTAAAACTTTGACTTCTATACTCCATGAAATTAGTAGAATATCCTTGATATTTGCGCTTCATCCAATGATCTTTTCACGGAAATATTCTTCCGATCATTCTTGAATTTTACTCTCACGAAACAAAGATTATGTTGACAATTTGGGCGTTAATAATTCATGGATTAAATAATTCTTGAACTTGTTTTATTGAATTATTATGTCATTGTCATCATCCTCATGTTATATTATGTTATCTTTGCTTACGTGCATAGATGAACTTAGTATGATTATGACCGAGGATCATTCAAGATAATCATGACTTGATATAAATGATGTGACAAAAGTCCTCGGTGGCACAGTAATGCGTTGATGGATAGTTTTGGTATGATTATGACCAGGGGGTGATTCGGTATAGTCATGACCATTGATAATTTGATGAAAATCCTCGACCGTGGTACGTGGATAATTAGATGTGGTGGTTTATTTATTGTCGAGTCTCAACGATAAAATTGATAAAACCTTTTAAACCTAAAAGATAGTAGACTTTATTCTCTACTTGACTCTTTTAATGGATTGCTTATTCATTGCGCAGCTAAACCGGTTGTCTATTGTATTTTATCGGTTTAACATCATTGAAGGCTAATGATAATTTATTCTCGCATTATCTTAGTCATAATATTTCTTCGGGCTAGTTGAGCTCACCTTTCTTTCACCGTTCTCTTGAGGAAATGAGAACATAGTCGGGACGAGCCTCGGGGAACGAAGTAATGGTCCGAGAGGATAGCATTAGTAGTCCTCACTATTCTGTGAAATAGTGTGATAATAGTTGTAATGAGGACTCCTTTTGAGTTTGTATAATATCTAGTAGACAATATTTGTATTCAATCTCACGCTTTATGTCGATTGTACACACCCATGCTTATATTAGTAAGTTGTATTTGAATTTATGTACCATGTAAGTGGCGACCCAAGATGGGTGACGTAAACCTAATTTTGGGGGCGTCACGGTTGGTATCGAGCTTAGGATATGATCCCCGCTAAGATGTGAGAATAGTACTAGGAGGGGAGAGACGGGAATTCTTTCGCTAGTATGACCTACCTAAGTTTATTTGGTATTTGATTGGTCGGTCAGAGTATAGTGATAATATGTTGCATGTTAATTAACCCTTATTTTGTGATAGTGTTTGTATTTAGATGTTGTGAATAGGGCTCGGTTATTGGAGCGCGATAATGAGTCAGCTCAACCAAAAGGTAACGACCAACAACACGATAATAATCATACCGGCGGTAACGACCATCGAACAATGATGACCATCGTGGGAGAAATTATCATGCCAAGAATGGTAACCACTTGGTGGTAATCATGGCCAAGATAATAGAAGTGGAAATTTCAAGAAGAGAAGGTCATTTAGCTCAATTTTTGTCGTGCACCAAAGTCAAGTCCAAATTTGACGATGGCACCAAAGGCGATACTGGATAAAACAAAGTCGGTGGTTTCATGAAGAGCATTTTCATGACTTCTTAAAAAGCAAGTGACTCGAACGGTTAGCACTCAGTTAGTTAATTATAAATTCTTGCGAAGTCTATACCTTATAAGATACCTTGCTTCTACCCATTATTTTATCTCGCTTGCTTTGCGTTCAACATTTAAATTTGACTCGAGAGAAGTTAGACTTTAACTTATTGGTTGAAACTTCGTTGGGAGAAACCTTCGTTACCTCATTTGTTTATTAATCTTATTGTTTCAAATAAACACTTTCACGTTACTGTCGATATTATCTCTTTGAAAATATTTGCCTTTGATGGTATTTTAGGAATCAATTGGTTAACTACTCATCATTCTTTTCGTAAGGTTGTTAGCTTTTATATTCATAACCAAACTACTAAAGTCAATTATTGTCATATCAAGCCATAAGTAAAGAGCCCCGAACCTTTCGTTGTTGACTTCCTTGTGTGGAATGCAATCAAGGACTTTTCAGAGGCGACATCGTGAATGAAGATGTCAAGTTTATAGGTATCATTGTGAGGTGCTATCTAGGTTAAGGGATAGAAGTCACGGTTGGTATCAATGTGACGTACTATCCAAGTCTTGGATGAGAGTCATAGTTTTGAATGATATTTCTATTATTAATAAATTTCTGGCGTATTCTTGAAGACTTCTTAGCCTACTTAGAGCGTGAAATCGAATTTTGTATCAACCCCAAAGACAAAACCCATTTCTTAAACCCTCAAATATTTCTTCAACTAAAATGAACAGTTTTACGTGGTTTATGATGAAAGTCATAATAAAAGTATAGAACTAATGAAAATCATGGGTATTCGTGGATTAGTAAGTTTTATGATGAGTTATGTTGGTTAGTATGTAAAAACATGAAAGTTTCTTAAAAATCACAAAGAGTTGAAAATCGATTTTGGTGAAAACGTAACATGAAATTCAATAGACCATATCTCCTATTATATTTTGAATTTTGAGTGTGGTCAAGTCCTAGAGTTAGATCTATGAGTTACCTAACTAATCCAAGTGGAATTACTGGAAAAGGTGTTGTAGATTTTTGTGTGGACTGATTTTAGCAAAAGAGTGCAAAGCTGCAAAAAAGCAAAAAAAAGCATCACTGTCATGATTTTAGAGGGGCTGTTTCGACCACTTAAATTATGAGAAAAATTCTGGCCTTTTGGGACATGAAAGTATATGGTATAAAGTACCTCTTGTCCAAAAATGAGCTCATTCTGACTTAAAATGAGCAAGTTATGACTATTTCAATATTTTGGTTTTTCCAACGAAAAACATTATAACCGGAGTTCTATAACTCCGATGACCATGAAATTTAAACTGGAAGCTCACGATAACATGTGTAAGGTCCTGCCAAGATTTGGGAATTTTTGGAGTTAAACTTGAGGTAGCTAATTTCTTAAGGAATTAATTAGAAATTGATTTTTGAAAAATAGTAAATGAATTTTAAAAATTCCGAGAAAAATATATTTTCATTATGAGACTATATTATGCTAAATCCCAGAAAAGAAATATTTTTGGGACTGATTTGGTATTTTTCATGAAAATAGTTTAGTTACGAATATATGAGTTAAATATGTTATGTGAAGTAACAAAGTTGAAAATATGATTTTATGGCTAGAGAATCCTATATAGAGTATATGCATATTTTTTGATGAGGGATTTGATAATTGGTGATGATATTTTATGAGTATGGCATTTTGAATGATTAAATGCATTATATGGTAAAGCGTAAATAATTAAGATAAATTGTTTATAAATTTAAGAAGTGATTAAAATATTGTTATAATATTAATGATATTAGATTATGAGATTATTAAGTGATTGAAAACATGGGGATATTCTTGAATCTCGGATAAATTATATTATAAATGTTTAATATTTATCCTTTATCTCATTTGATTGATTCTTTATATCATTATCCTCATGCTTATATTATGTTGAAAGTCATCTGTGGCTTAGTAGTGCATAGATGGACTTGGTATGATTATGACCAGGGATTGTTCGGTATAATCATAACCGTAATTGAATACACGATTATCTTTAGCCGTAGTGCATGGATAATTTGTGGTCGTGACACTAATGAATACACAGTTATCTTTGGCCGTAGTGCATGGATAATTTGTGGTCGTGATACTAATGAATACACAATTATCTTTGGCCGTAGTGCATGGATAATTTGTGGTCGTGATACTAATGAATACACAATTATCTTTGGTCGTAGTGCATGGATAATTTGTGGTCGTGATACTAATGAATACACAATTATCTTTGGCCGTAGTGCATGGATAATTTGTGGTCGTGATACTAATGAATACACAATTATCTTTGGCCGTAGTGCATGGATAATTTGTGGTCGTGATACTAATGAATACACAATTATCTTTGGTCGTAGTGCATGGATAATTTATGGTCGTGATACTAATGAATACACAATTATCTTTTCTTGGTAGTGCATGGATAATTTATGGTCGTGATACTAATGAATACACAATTATCTTTGGTAGTAGTGCATGGATAATTTGTGGTCGTGATACTAATGAATACACAATTATCTTTGGTAGTAGTGCATGGATAATTTGTGGTCGTGATACTAATGAATACACAATTATCTTTGGTAGTAGTGCATGGATAATTTGTGGTCGTGATATCTTAATGAATACACAATTATCTTTGGTAGTAGTGCATGGATAATTTGTGGTCGTGATATTAATGAATACACAATTATCTTTGGTAGTAGTGCATGGATAATTTGTGGTCGTGATACTAATGAATATCCTCGGCACAGAGTGCGGGGATGATTCGATGATATGGATTAATTATTGAAATTTGAGTCTCGTGAATGAAATATTAATTCATGGATGTGGTAAAAGTCATCTTTGGTCAGTAGTGCATTGATAGACTTGGTATGATTATGACCACGGATTATTCTAGGTATAATCATGATCAGATTGAAAACACGAATATCCTTGGCCAAGAAGTGCATGGATAATTCGTGGTCGTGATACTATTAAGCTAAGTCTCAAAGATTATTGGTTTCTACGCTTATATATCTTTGGCTTGTAGTGCAAAGATGAATTGTTAATGAATATCTTTGGCGGATTGCAAAGATGAACTTAATATTTTCAACGATAAAGGTATTCAAGGTATCCTCACCTCTTTATCATATCAGTGCACGCACCTCTAATTTCGAGGGCTAAATTCCATAAGGAGGGAGATTGTGAGACCCCAGTTTTATCAATAAAGATTTAAATTTTGTTGAAATAATTTTTAATATTATGGTGTGAATTTAAGATAATATTATAGTTGTGGGTAGTATTTATAAATTTTACAAAGTATGCAAGTGGTTATATTATATTCGATTGGTGGGGAATATTCAGGTTAGCGGGGAATATTCGTATAACTACTCAATCATTGGTGGACCCCACAAATGTAATTATTATTTGATTGAGAAAACGATAAAAATATTTTATTGAAATAATCTGCGGAAGTTTTACTGGTGGTTCTTGTTGAACTACTTTCGGTAGTAGTAAAGTGCGATGTCGTGTGGTTGCATAGTAGCACTGCCAGTATTGATTATTGATGCTTATGTAAGAAGTCACTCGGTTTGATTCCATTATTGTCGATTAATAATATGAATTATTATAATGATAATGACGTTTTTGTTTTATTCAGTATTATTAACGTAATAAAATGAAACATCTTTTATATAAAATAGAATACTTTATTAAAGTTATTCTATAAATAGAATATATTATATTTTATTATGCATAGTGTTGCATAGTGTTTTTTGCATAGTGTTTTTTGCATAGTATTGCATAAAGTTTGCATAGTAAAATGTTTTTATATAAATAGAATATATTATATTTTATTTAAAAGATTTTCTTTAAATATGGACCGTCGATTAAAGTAAATCAATCTGACCGTTCATGGATTAGTTACTATGCATTCCATTTTCCTATAAATAAAAGCTCATTCCTTCATTATTTTCTTACGAATTCATTGAAACTACTGAGAGAGAAATTATAGAGAGAAGCTATAGAGAGAAAATTATAGAAAGAAGAAGAGTATTCTCGCTACTTCACTACTTCTATATTCAGTTCTTTTTTACGGTAAGAAATGTTATTCTTTCTTCTTGAAGAGAACTTCATTATTCCATTCACTATTATTCATTGGAATAACTTTTGTAAAAAGTGGCATACCCTATACATAACCTTTGTGATCACGCCAGTACACCCTATACTTGGTGAAATCCTTATGTTATTCCATTGCTTATTATTCTGCTGGAATAACTCAGTATCTGCCATTTACCCTATACTTGGTGACATTCTTCTATTATTCATTTGGAACATCCTCGTCTGCATGTGTTTTACAGGACTGGTTCCGCCTTTATTATTATTCTGTTGGAACATCCATGCGTGTGTTTTACACCGGACTGGTTCCGCTCTTTATCATTCTCATTGGAATATCCTATCATGTGTTTTACACCGGATCTGGTTCCATCTTTATTATTCTCATGGAACATCCCGCTTGTGAATTTCACCCGACTGGTTCCGTTATTATTATTCTGCTGGAATAACTTTTGTCTATCTGAAACCGCATGCATGGTGATTTCTTTTGTTATTCCATTCTTTGTTATACCCAAATTGGTTAAAACTTTGACTTCTATACTCCATGAAATTAGTAGAATATCCTTGATATTTGCGTTTCATCCATATCTTTCACGGAAATATTCTTCCGATCATTCTTGAATTTTACTCTACGCAAACAAAGATTATGTTGACAATTTGGGCGTTAATAATTCATGGATTAAATAATTCTTGAACTTGTTTTATTGAATTATTATGTCATTGTCATCATCCTCATGTTATATTATGTTATCTTTGGCTTACGTGCATAGATGAACTTAGTATGATTATGACCAGAGGATCATTCGGTATAATCATGACTTGATATAAATGATGTGACAAAAGTCCTCGGTGGCTGTAATGCGATGATGGATAGTTTTTGGTATAATTATGACCCGGGGTGATTCCGGTATAGTCATGACCATTGATAATTTGATGAAAATCCTCGACCGTGGTACGGGGATAATTAGATGTGGTGGTTTATTTATTAAAATCGAGTCTCAAATGATAAAAATTGATAAAACCTTTTAAAACCTAAAAGATAGTAAACTTTATTCTCTACTTGACTCTTTTAATGGATTGCTTATTCCGCCATCGTTAAACCGGTTGTCTATTGTATTTTATCGGTTTAACATCATTGAAGGCTAATGATAATTTATTCGCATTATCTTAGTCATAATATTTCTTCTTGGGCTAGTTGAGCTCACCCTTTCTTTCACCGTTCTCTTCAGAAATGAGAACATAGCCGGGACGAGTCGGGGAACGAAGTAATGGTCCGAGGATAGCATTAGTTGTCCTCACTATTACGTGAAATAGTGTGATAATAGTCGTAATGAGGACTCCTTTTGAGTTTGTATAATATCTAGTAGACAATATTTGTATTCAATCTCACGGTTTATGTCGATTTGTACCTACAGCTTATATTAGTAAGTTGTATTTGAATTTATGTACCATGTAAGTGGCGACCCAAGATGGGTGACGTATACCTAATTTTGGGGGTGTCACACGAACCATCCATAATTCTTCTTCGGACTTGGACAATTAGGCAAAATGTGCCCCTCTTGTCCACAGTTGTAGCACACTACTTTTCCTTTGAGACATACTCCTAAGTGAGTCTTCCCACAATTCTTGCATGCCTCCATCCTCTTCTTATGATCTCCTTGCTTTACCCCGGTATTCCCAGAGTTAAAAGCCTTTCGCTTTTACTTGTTGCCACTCCTACTGGCTCCCTCTATTTTCACTCCCCCATCTCCTTTATTCTCGTTCTTCTTCTCTCTCTGGTATTGGCTTAAAGCCTCATTACCACCGTCGGCAAATATTTCCTTCTCCAAAATGGTTCCAAAGGAACTACTTTCAAACACTGATATCTAGCTATAGAGCGAGGGGTTCAAGCCCTGCTCGAATCTCCTTGCCTTCCTTACCTCCGTATCCACTTGATGTGGAGCAAACCTCGCCAATTCATTGAACTTGGCAGCATATTAGGGAATAATCATGTCCCCTTGTTTCAGATCTAAGAACCTCATCTCCATTCTACCCTGCATACGAGTGGGAAAATAGTTCTCGAAGAAAATCTCCTTGAACCGTGTCCACGTTATATTTTCCATTCTAGCCCTAGCTTGGTTCGCCTCCCACCAGAAATTGGCCCCTCCCTTCATCATGTAGGTGGCAAAAGAAACCTTCTACCCCTCTTTGACATTTGCAATAACAAATGCCTTCTTAATCTATTTTACCCAAGTTTGGGCTTCTATAAGGTCCGTAGTTCCTCTGAACTCTGGCGGACCTACACTCTTAAAATCCTTAAATGTAGTAGCACGTACTACTGCATGATTTATAGCTATATTAGCACCATTTCGATTAAAGGCAACTGTTAATAAATTAATAAACTCTTGCATCGGGTTAATCGATCCCCCTTCCGGTTGATTCACGTTTTCTTCTAGATTTCGTTGTCTTTTCTTGGCGGCATCTTTCTGTTAAAATGAATAACACTTCATTATTACGTTCTTTTTATTAATTAGCCATTATTCATTTCTAAACAATAACTCAAACTCATTGCACAACATGTTCAATAAAGGGCTTATATTGATATGCTTCTTCTTTTGTAGTATAATACTACATCATTCATCATTACACAACCTTGGTTGATTACATTACTTTCCCACAATTACTTTCCAAAAATTGGGATTTACAAAAGAGTAGCCTTTAATTATACAAAAGAGGGTTTTAATTAATACATAGTTACAACCTATTTATATATTTACATACTCTAGTTACTAACTAGATTACATTTACCTAATGGCATTCTCGTAATCTGCATTAGCAAGACTGGCTATCACATCTCGACTGATAGTATGCCTAGTCTTCCCTGCATCCACAGTATGCTCAGCCACGTGCCTCTGATAATCCTCGTGAAAACTCCTATGTACATAGGAAATCCTAATGATCTTCTGCTTCTTAGCCTTTAACTCCTACCTAAGCTCAAAGGCCTCATATTTTTGCTCATGGACCTCGTCCTTTCCTAAAACCTTCTCATCATGCTCTTCCTCCCACAACGTCTCCATGTCTTTCTTGTTTGCCAAGATGTCATGGATCTCCTCCTTCAATTCTTTCACCTCTTTCCCCAACTGGATATTCCTATCCAACACCGTCATAAACAACGCCTTCATTGACTCCCTTGGAGTCATCTCTTCTGTAGGTAGTATTGTAAGACCCCGAATTTTATGAAATGAAAGTATTCAATTTTCTTATAATTGTTATTCTATGTATTAAATGGTTAAAGTCATAAAAGGTTAAAATTAAGGGTGATATTTATAAATTTTTCAAAGTAAGCAAGTTGATATAAAATATTTGTTGTGTCAAGGAATATTCGATTGGTCAGGGAATATTCGTTTTAACAAGGAATATTCGTACGACGGCACAATCATTGGTGGACCCCACAACGAAAGTATTGTCGTAGTTAGAAAATGACAGATATATCTTTTTATAAAAATTACGGTGAAAGTTTTACCGTTAAACTGTTGAGATACCCGATGGTAAAAATACAGTAATACATGGTTGCATAGTAGCAAACGGTACTGATTATTGATGTTTACGTAAGAAGCCACTCAGTTTACTCAATTATAGCTACATCAATTGTTGCATAGTATCTTACGTTATTTGATTCAATTATTGTCACAATATCATTTGCATAATATTTTATATTATTAAATCAATAATTGAGGCAACAAAGTTATTCATATTATTATTTGTAATATTGACAATGTCTAGAAAGTTCTATCGATGAGAGGTTTGGTCACCTAATTGCGCGCCAATAGGGAGAAATCCTTATCGAAAAGCCCCCTCATTCCTGAGAATGATCTGGTTGTTAAATATTGTAAGTTATAATATTAATGATGAATAATTGTTGAAGTATTAAGAATGTTTTTATTGAAGATAAGTGAATTACAAAAGTTAGAGGGGAATAATTCAAACTTGGAAAACTTTAGAGGTACTAAAGTGTAATAAGTTAAATCAATCTGGACCATTGGTGATGGTTTTAATAGTAAATCAATCTGGATCATCGATGGTGGTTTTAATAGTAAATCAATCTGGACCGTCGATGGTGGTTTTAATAGTAAATCAATCTGGATCGTCGGTGGTGGTTTTAAAAGTAAATCAATCTGGATCATCGGTTGTGGTTTTAATAGTAATAAATATTGACCGTTCATTCTAATAGTAAATCAATTTGGACCGTTCGTGAATTAGTTATTATTTAGTCATTTCTCCTATAAATAGAAGCTTAATTCTTCTTTCATTCTCACCAATTCACTGAGATTCACAAGAGAAACTATAGATGGAGAAACTATAGAGAGCAAGAAGAAGAGTATTTTGCTACTTCACTATTGCATTATCCAGTCTTCTACTAAGGTAATGAATATTATTTGTTGTATTCGTAAGGGATATTATTTGCTGTATTCGTAAGGGATATTTTTTGTTGTATTCGTAAGGGATATGATTTGTTGTATTCGAAAGGGATATTATTTGTTGTATTCGTAAGGGGTATTATTTCTTTCGTATTCATAAGGAATACTATTTTTTTTCGTATTCATCATTTAATATGTCGGAATAAGCTGTCTATGCGAACTACGTATCGTATGACGGGTGAAAATCCATTTGCAGTTTCATATGTTAATTCTTTTCATATTCTTAAATCAAAACTTACTAGGGTAAGTATTGCTTCTATAATCCTTAAAATTAGTAGAATATCCTTGAGTTTTGCGCTTCATCCAGTATCGTTTCGTTGAAATATTGATCTAAACTTTCTTATTAAATATTAATATTTTCACCGGGGAACTATTCACGGGTTACTATTTATCCGATTACTATTCACTAAAATATTATTCACTCGGGTATTCGGGGCACTTTTCATACCGGGGTACTATTCACGAGTTACTATTCATGAGTTACTATTTATGAGTTACTATTCACTCAAATATTATTCACTCAGGTATTCGAGGCACTTTTCATGTCGGGGTACTATTCACGGGGTACTATTCCCGAAGTACTATTCACGGCATACTATTCACCAAAAAATTTATTTCTTTTCGTTCCAAATTATTTTTGATACATGGATATTATTCTTGACTTTTACTCCACAAAGCAATATCATGTTGACAATTTGGACATTATTGAATTCTGGATAAATTAAATTATAAATATTTAAAATTTATCCTTTGCTTTCAGTTAATTGAATTCTTATATCATTGTCATCATCCGCATTCTTATATTGTGATGAAAGTCATCTTTGGATTACGTGCATAGATGGACTGTTGATTAGTATGATTATGACCAGGGATCATTTGGTATAATCATAACCCGTAATGTTACAAATGATGTGGTTAAAGTCCTTATTGGCCTGTAGTGCATTGATGGACAGTGGTTGGTATGATTATGACCTGGGATTATTCAGTATAATTATTACTATTGATGATTACATGAATATCCTTGGCCCGTAGTGGAGGGATAATTCATGGATGTGATACTAATGAATATCCTTGGCCCGTAGTACAGGGATGATTCAATTATGTGGTTTATTTATTAAGTTGAGTCCTAGTGATAAAATTGATGATAAACTGTTTAAATCTTAGAAGATGGTAGATATTATGCTCTACTTGACTCTTTTAATAAATTGTTTGTTCCGCTGCAGTTAAGCTTGATGTTATTGTATTTTATCAGTTTAACACTGTTGAAGGCTAACGATAATTTATTCTGCATTATCTTAGTCATAATATTTCTCACTGGGCTAGTTGAACTCACCTTTTTGCTTTCATTATTCTCTTCAGGAAATGAGAACATAGTCGGGACTAGTCGGGGAATGGAGTGATGGTCCGAGATGGCTGTTTTAGTAATCCTCACTATTTAGTGTGATAATAAATGTAATGAGGATTGAATTTGAGTTTGGATATTGTCTTAGAGATAATATTCGTGTAAAAACTCTCAGCTCTTGTTGTATAATTAAGTTTATATTTGTATTCAGTACCATGTATTTGGCAACCCAATATGGGTGATGTATACCTATTTTGGGGCCGTCATAGTTGGTATCAAAGCTTAGGGATATGTTCACTGGCTGAGATGCTAGACAATAACTAGGAGGGGAGAGACGAGGAATTCATTCGCTACTATGACCTACCTAAGTTTATTTGGTATTTAATTGGTCAGTTAGAGTATATGGATAATATGTGACATTTAAATTGACCCTTGTTTTGTGGCAGTGTTTGAAAATGGCATTTGAAAATGTTGAGATCAGCAATGAGGCACATGACACCGTTGAGTCACCAACGATCAATACCCAGGATAATGTGCAACAGGAAGACAATAATCCTTAGGTAAACAACAACACTGATTAAATGATGAACGATGGGATGTTCAGAGGCTTTATGAAACTCATGCAACATCAAGCGAGAACGACTCTTGTTCAAAATACAGGAAGAAACACTGGCAACTCTCGGATGGTCACCGCTAAGCAGTTCAAGGAGCTGGGACCACCAGAGTTTTTGGGAGAGCCAGAACCACTTAAGGCGAAGACGTGGATAAAGCATATCACCAAGATATTTGATGTCTTGGGATGCTCCGAGGAGTAAAAGGTTCCCTTTGCCACCTTCATGTTGCGAGGAGAGGCAGATTACAGGTGGGAATCTGTAAAGCGTACTCAGCGTGCCGCACTGAAGATGTCCTAGGAAAAGATCCAAGAACTATTTAACGACAAGTACTTTCCCGAAAGTATTCGTCACATAAAAGAGGTGGAGTTCATCAAGCTAGAGCAAAATAATATGACCGTGTCACAGTATGAAGCTAAGTTTGTTGAGTTGTCCCGGTTTGCACCCCACTTGGTTGATAATGGGGAGAGAATGACGCGGATGTTTCTAAGAGGTTTGAAACCCGAGATACGTCAATACCTCATTTCTCACAAACTGTGTTTGTATTCAGATATTGTAAATAGGGCTCAGTTATTGGAGCGCGGTAATGAGTCAACCCAACCAAGAGAGAGCAGCCAGCAAGTCAATAATACAAGTGGTAGCAATCATTGAAGCGGTGACAACAAACGTGGAGGGAATTAACATGCCAGAAATGTTAACCACTCCGGTGGTAATCATAGCCAAGATAATAGAAGTGGAAATTTCAAGAAGAGGAGATTCAATAATGATGAAAAGACGTCAGCACCAGCATCTGTTGATAAGGAAGGAAAACGATCACTGGTCGTATGCTTCAAATGCAGAGGGGAGGGACACATCAGTCCAAACTGCACGATGCAGTCCAAAACGTGTTATAATTACGGAAGAGAAGGTCACCTAGCTCAATTTTGTCATGTAGTGAAGTCAAGATCAGCTGGGATGGTGATGCCAAATGATGTCCCAGACAAGTCAAAGCCGGTAGTTTAGGTGATTCGTAAGGGGTATTATTTCTTTCGTATTCATCCTTTAATATGTCAGAATAACCTGTCTACGCGGATTACGTACCGTATGACGGGTGAAAATCCATTTTCAGTTTCGTATGTTATTTCTTTTTATATTCTTAAATCAAAACTTACTATGGTAAGTATTGCTTCTATAATCCTTGAAATTAGTGGAATATCCTTGAGTCTTGCGCTTCATCCAGTATCGTTGCGTTGGAATATTGATATGAACTTTCTTATTAAATATCAATATTTTCACCATGGTACTATTCACGGGTTACTATTCACCTGATTACTATTCACTAAAATATTATTCACTTGGGTATTCGGGGCACTTTTTATGCCAGGATACTATTCACGAATTACTATTAATGGGTTACTATTCACCTAATTACTATTCACTCAAATATTATTCACTCGGGTATTCGAGGCACTTTTCATGCCGCGGTACTATTCACGGGGTACTATTCCCGAAGTACTATTCACGGGGTACTATTCACCAAAAAAATTATTTCTTTTCTGTCTAAATTATTTTTGATACATGAATATTATTCTTTAATTTTACTCCACAAAGCAGTATCATGTTGACAATTTGGACATTATTGAATTCATGATAAATTAAATTATAAATCTCTAAAATTTATCCTTTGCTTTCAATTAATTGAATTCTTATATCATTGTCATCATCTTCGTGCTTATATTGTGATGAAAGTCATATTTGGCTTACGTGCGTAGATGGACTGTTGATTAGTATGAATATGACCACGGATCATTCAGTATAATCATGACCCGTAATGTTACAAATGATGTGGTAAAAGTCCTCATTGGCCTGTAGTGCATTGACGTGTTATAGTTTGTGCCCTAGAGGCCAATTATTTGATATAATTGCATAACATTTTGATATTATATTTGATTGAATAAATGAATGATTTTATTATGGTTTTATTTACTGCGTTATATAAATGTTAACATAATAAAATTCCTTAGAATAGTGATACAAATTATATAGTTTTAAGTATTTGACTTGAACATGAGATTATATAATTACAATTAGTATCATTTCTCTAAAATGTCCCTAGTAGAGTATCATTGTTGATAGGACACCAATGATGCATTGAGACTAGTATGTGGATTGACTGATGACCAAATCTCATTGGTCATAAATATATGAGATATTAAGTCAATGCATAGGTATGTGTTAGAGAACGATGTACTAGACAGACCCACCATGAGAATTCTATATGGAGCATCGAAGTGTCATTATCGATTCTCATAGTGAAAATGATGTAATGGTCCTCCGACCTGAAATCACTATATTACTACACGAGAATTTACGTACTTTGATATCATCAAAGGTCACCCTTAATAGGGTGGACTATAAAGGTGATTATTGGGTACATCATGAATTGTGTGAGAAATATGAGTGATCTAGATGGAATTTAACCCTCCTATTTATTAGGGGTGATATCCATAGGCCTCTTGATTGAGTAGGACTATGAAATGAATGGCCGTGCTCAAATAGTGATTTGTTTCATATAGTCTACTCATTGATCAAGAAAACTCAGATTAAATTATGAAGAGTATGACATATTCCATGACTCGAGTTTAATCTAGGATGTTAAGGTTAAAAGGATTAAATTACACTGAAACATTGGTCACGGAAAGGTTGTATCGAATCATCAATTTTATTATTACTTGGGTAGTAGTGATGCATTACTAGATGCCGCTCACTGTTTATAATTTTATAATATTATTTTAAAATTATTGCCAATGTAATAATAACATATAGGTCACACACATAGAACGTAATTTAAAAGGGATTTAATTTAAATTATAAAGATTTAAATATGTCAATATGATTGATAGTATTTAAATTATGAATTTAAATTAATAGGATAATTTATTTATAGATATATTAATTAAATAAGACTTAATAAAGACATATATATAAATAAATTTGGATTTTAAAAAGGGTTTTGATTAATCCCTTTTAACCGCTGTATATGATATATAACAGTCATTTTAGGGTTAACGAATCATAACCTAAAAACCCTAGCCGCTTTTAGAGAGAAATTTCAAAAATCCATTCTTTTGGTGGCAAGTACTGCAGCACCCTTTTTCTGCAGATCGTACGACGATTCGCAGGGCGTTCGTGTGGATACCATAGAGATGCAATTTGTTTGGATTGTGTTGGAGATTCGACCGCATCAAAGCCTTTCATAATCGGTATAATCTCTTAAACACTGAATTAATGTCTGTTTTCGCATGGATCCTATTTTAGGGTTTCGGATTTGGCTTTATAATTTATATTTTTCGCTACTTTTTTATGCTGAAAACCCTACAGTGGTATCAAAGCTACTTGCAAAAACCATTAATTCAGATTATGTGTTTTAATTATATTCGATATATATGATATATGATGATGCATGTTTACCGATCTGAAATTGAATATATGATATTCTGCTTTATGCATATTCTGGTATTTTGATTTATATATGTAATATATATGCATGTATATGATGTTATGTCGGACCCTTTGCCGGGAGAGACCCCCCCCTTGGACCCCCTCGTCGTAGTGCACGATGGTCGTGACCCCAATATGTTACATATAATTTTCTTTAATTATATATAAACTGTAATTATGTGCTTATTGTGATATGCATGGTGCACAGTTATGGCCTTTTGACACATAGGTTAGTGGTTTTTGGTTTTGAAATACGTCTTGCATGTCGTGCCTTTCTTTAAATTCTAATGTAATATTATCTTCTCATCTAAATCCCCTCGAATGTAACTCAAGGTTTCTTTATGTCATGTAATAATCTATAATAGATGAAGATGACAAGATGGAGAACACGATGGAAAGATGATGATGGAGAGGAGGAACTTGCATGAGGAAGATCCAAGGAAGCTACTATTTTGAGATCTTTTACCACCTTAGATTGACCTTCAATTTTTCATTAGCTTGAAAAGATTGACAGTGGATTGGGCCATAACTGTGATACATTTAATTTTGCATTTTATTTATGCTTGTATGCGATATGATATGATAAATAATGTGTATGCTTAATAAAATTAAAATTTGTAAGATCTAAATTAATTTATTAAATCCCTCATTAAATTATTAAGTCTAAATCAGATGCCTTCCAATGAATAACACTCATCAAAACCTCGATCAATGGATGTAGGTTTGCCAAAACAAAGTACCCTATTTATATAGGTAAGATGCAATAGGATAATTGTGATATCTAAACTGTTAAAATCATTGGGCCCGACTTAACTAAGTTATCTCAATAAGATTGTGGACTTAGAGGCATGGAGTTGGTAGGTACCATTAGATGGACTAGAAACAAATATTGTTTACCAAACTATCCAAGAGTTATATATGATATAATTGACAAAGGGTTGTCTACCTAAATAATTATTTTTTAAGAGATTAGCCAAAGCTAACTTAAGGCATAATAAAATATAGATCTTGGCTCACTAGAAAGATTTAATAGAAAATGCTTTTCGAATTAATTGTGAGGGCTACTAATTTGAATAAAATAGTGGGAGGTATATTTTAAATATACTATTATCAATTACATAATATCAACTCTATAATTTGACTTATTATTTTTTGCACTTATAAATTGTAGATATCAATGGCAAACAACAACACAAGTAGTCTTTCACTACGATCAGTCCTTGAGAAGGACAAGATGAGTGGAATTAATTTCCTTGACTGACATAGGAACTTGAGGATTGTCTGTTGGGTAATTTCTAGTTACGCACAACACGCAAGTATACGTGGTCAACAAGTAATAAAGAGTAAGTAAAGTATCGTTCCCAGGGAGAATTAATTAATAAAGTTCACCAAGCATTAGCCCATAACCATTTCAGTCTTATTTAAATGATTCCTTTGAGTTTTTATATTTAAACTATGAAATTAAATAGTACTAACTACCCCTAGAATGAGACTAGATAATAAAGACATGAGATTACAATTTCCCCTATTGCATCATTTAAATCAACACAATTCTAGTTAAACCAAATTAATTATAACGGATTGTTAGTCGAGAACACGAAAGTGAAATATAGCCATCTCTTGATGTACCATACTCATATCACATATAATCCAAAATTGATAGAATACACATGAACACCCACATTACCTAAACCACTATATGTCTATGTAATTTACAAATAATTAGGGTTTGAACCCAAGTCCTCAATTGACTACTGAGTGGTGCTTCTAAGATATATCATCATCCTAAGCACGAATCATATATTCCATCACCATGTAGAACATACAAACACAAGCTATCAAGATCAAATCTAAACCCATACTTCGTCTTTCAAGTTCATATGGGTTATCACAGTTATTCATGGCCAATCAACTAAGCAAATAAGTGTGAATCTTAATAGACAATCTCATAACAATTAATAAGACTAACAATGAAGTATGTCGAAAATAAACTAGGCAATAGATTCCATTGCAATCCCAAAATAGAGTTTAACTCATAGTTGAATTAGAATCCATGATCCACAATTGAATATACATTGAAAGATCTGATAGAAGTAAAGAGAGTTAGGGATCAAGAATAGAAAATCGAAGTTTCTTCTCTTGTTTCACTTCGAACCTTCAAGGATCTTCAATTGCTTCAATCCCAAATCTTAGTTATTCTAGGGTTCTAATCTAATCTAAAAAGAAAGAGAAGAAAAGAAATAATGATAGCTTTAGCCCCAAGGGGTGGAATCATTTTACATCATGGAAATAAGTCTAATATATAAGCCCTAATTGAATACCTCTCTCTAAGATTCGCCGTCAATTGCACTGTTTAATGAAAAGTCGACTTTGGTCAACACCCGAAGTCGCGCGGCCACGTAAGAATTGGCCTAAGTTGGGCGCGCCCGCGCGAAAGTTGAAAATCGCGTCTTATTGCTCTTTGTAAATCATGCGGCCATAGCGAAATTCGCTGCGCCCGCGCGCCTTGGTGATTTTCTCTTGCGGTGTACTTTACGGTAAAAAGGCCATAACATTTGATCCGGGAAGAGTTACGGGGCCTGCCACCTATCAAATCGAAGATATCGACGAGCTCTACAACTTTCATTCTTTGATGATTGAGAAATTCAGGCCGGATGAAGGTTGAAAGTGAGCCGGAAGGGACTCCTATGAAAATGGCTAACCAAAACAGCGAAGTTTGACGTCTGTTGGTACAACGATCATAACTCTTGCATCCGAACTCCGATTAGAGCGATTCAAGATGTTCCGAAAAGCTACAAAGACGCTCTACAATGTATTCCAAGTTCCAAACCAAGAACATGAAGTAACATGAAAGCCCAAATGATGTCCGGATTGCCTTTTCTTTGTATTTTCATTGCTTTTCCTTACCAATAATCGCCCACACAAGCTATATGTCCTTGATGGGCCCATTCATGCAGTACCAGCTGTCACTACACCACGTGCGGAGCATAATGCTTACAAGAAGCATCAAGATGATGCTCTAGACGTGAGTTATCTCATTCTAGCAACCATGAACACTGAGCTTCAGAAGCAACATAAGTTGATGGATGCTTATGAGATGATCGAGCATCTCAAGAAATTGTTCGAAGGGCATGCTTGACAGGAGAGGTATGATACAAGCAAGGCGTTGTATCACTGCAAGATGGGTGAACGTGATCCAGTTGGTCCACATGTGCTAAAAATGATGGGGTATATTGAATATCTTGATAGGTTGGGTTTTCCAATCACTCCGGAAGCCCAAACTGATCTTGTTTTGCAATCTTTGAACATCAGATACTCTCAATTTTTTATGAACTATCTTATGAATGAAATTGAGAAACCACTTACTGAGTTGTTGAGCATGTTAAGAATTGTCGAGAACAACATGAAAAAGGTGGACTCGCTCCCATAATGATGGTGCAAAGGGGAATGCTAAGGGAAATTAGAAAGGCAAGAAGAAGATAGGATCTAAATCTTTTGCCAAACCCAATTCCAAAACCAAACAGGCTTTAAAACCTAAAGGTGGGGTGGCTAAAGAAGGTGAGTGTCACTTCCGTGGAAAACCTGGACACTGGAAGAGGAACTGTCATGCTTATTTGGAAGATGTGAAAAAAGGAAAGGAAGTGCGACTTCTGATTCAGGTATATATGTTATAGAATTTAACTTGTCTACTTCTAAATAATGGGTATTGGATACTGGATGTGGTTCTCACATTTGTGTTAATGTGCAGGAACTTCGAAGGAGTAGAACTTTAGCAAAAGGAGAGGTTGACCTACGAGTTGGGAATGGAGCAAAAGTTGATGCACTGGCCGTAGAAACTTATCATTTATCTTTGCCCTCTGGGCTAGTATTAGAATTAGAGGATTGTTATTATGTGCCTGCTATAAGCAAAAACATTATTTCTGTTTCTTCTTTGGATAAGAAATGTAACGCCCGAGAAAAATCGGATTTTTAAGAGAATTAAAATTTTATTTTTATATGTGGATTAAATAAAAATAATTGATTATTTATGGGAGCAAGCTAATTGGAGGTGGATTCTATGACCTAAACATATCGGAACGTCGTAGTATTTTGGCTACGTGGTAGAATTAAAGTGTTTGAATTTCCGAGACGAAAATAAAAGCTTTCCGAGAAATTTTCTGAAAAACACTATTCACACATTTCTGCTCGAGAATTATTTTTGAACTTCCGAGAAATACGTAACAATATAATATCAAGGTAAGATGGAATATCCAATAATATTTCAGTTATGAAAAACGTAATATTTCGCTGGGACTTAAAACCTAAGGTTTAGGGAAAGTGACTTACGAGAAGGAGTTTAAGCGCGTGTAATGAATTAGCGATGATCGTATTATACATAGAAGTCTTGTGCGAGGTAATGAATACGAATACTATATGATGTATTATATGAGTATGTATGAATGATGGTATATCGTATATCATTAATTAGTATACGAGTTAGGATACGAGAATTATACGTAAAGTATATGTCCTAAGGCTTTAAGCCAAATGTATTGAATTTATAGGATTGTGTAGGAAATATTAAAGTCCACTGAGAATTGACAAAGCCCAAATGTAAGAATGGTTAAGTCCAATAGAAATTAAGGAGCAAGCCCAAGTATGTGTAATGAGAATCCCAAAGTGAATTAATCTAAGCCCAAATTATAAGTAAGATAATTAAACCTTAAGCCCAAAATATTAATTCAATGGGTAAGGGTGATCCATGGGACAACCCATGAGAACATGGATGACCCAAAGTGGTGGGCAAGTAAAGTGACTTAATGGATAAGTGTTATGGTGAGCAAGTAATTTGATTTAATGGCTAAGATGAGTGGTGAGCAAGTGTTGTGATGGCCAAGCAAAAAAGTTTGGAGGCCAAGTTTACTTAGGGGCAAAGTAATGAATATCAAGGAGGTGTATTAAGGAGGTGGAATGGCCTAAAGACTAAACTAACCTAACTTTGGAAATCCTATAAATAGCAAGCTTGAATTCATTTGTTTGGTTATTTTATTTCATCCAACTTATAAAGTTGAGAGCTTATTTGCTTGAGAGAATAAGCACATATAAAGTTAGACTTCCCTTGTTAGATTTCCAACCAACAACTTATAGCTTATTGGTTTGAGAGAAAAAGCAAGAAAAGCTAGAAGATTAGCCTTGTTAATTCAAGAAGCAAGAAGGAGATTAAAGTTTTACCAAGTGTTATTAAAGAGTAAGTATTCATAAACCATGATTCTCTTTCTCTTTCATTCTTAAAGAAAGGGGTATTGGTAGAACTAGCATGCTAAGGAATGTTAAATCAAAGGGCTTAAGTCTTAATAAGCCGTATAAGTCATTAATAAGTAATTCAATCATAAATAAGTTATTAACTTATAATGAATGTATAAGAGCTTGTGAGAACTTGTAACATGTTTACATTAATAAAGTTAGTATGATAAAAAGGAGCAAGAATAATGGTTACAAGTCATTAACCATAATGTGTCATATGAAAAGAAGACATAAGTCATGAGAAAGGGAAACATAAGTATTTTAATACTTTAATAAGTTAAAAACTCACCAAGAACATGTAAGAACTTATCATGTTTATAAGTTAATGAGGTATGTATGTCAAGATGTTAGTATGTCGGAATGAATCCATTTAAAACGGTTTAAAAATCTTAAGTAACGAAGTTTCGCCGGAATTCACACGATTAGACAACAATCGTCGAATTCGTTAAATTCTCGGAATGGAAGTCAAATTTTGTGTTTGAGCTTGGAAACATTGGTTTTCAATGGAGACAAGTCGTATTTGGCATTATAGAGTTGTGGACTCAAAAATGGACGGATTCTGACTTAGAACAAAGAAATGAGCGTTAAACGTTTACGAACGTTTATCGTTTTCGTTAAAAATGGACTAATAGGTGAAATTTTAGCAAACAAAGTCGAATAGATAAAATTCTTGCAAGAACGTGTAGATTATGTAATTTGTGAACCGTAGGCTCTTGAACGAGCCAATTCAGACTTATAACGAAGAAGTTACAAGTCCGGGAATTTCACAAGTTTGAAAAATTGTCAAAGTTTTATGTGGCTCAGAGTTCGCGCCGCGGCGCGACTCCAAGCCTAAATGACCAGTGCCGCAGCGCAAAAGTGAGCCTCAGCCCCTGCAAACTAGCGCCACAGCGCGACAAGTAACAAAGGGACTCGCGCCACAGCGCCTAGTCCGGTCTCCAAGCCCTAATGGTGATGCCAAAGCCTTGACATAACAAAAAATAACTGCTTGGCGTACACTTTAAAACCCTAGGCGATAAGAATGGTTACAAGTAGAGCTTGAATGGAAATTGTTTAATAATGAACTATGGGACTTAATAAAACATTGTTAAGTCATAATTAAAACTCAAGTGTGATCACTTATAGTTAAACAAAGTTAATTGAATGTAAACAAGAACGGTGTACAATAAGTGTACATAACCAATGCCGATTAAGTGTCAAGTTAATAACGTAAGGACGTTAGTAAGCCGTGAGAAAGGATAATTAACTCGAACTAAGTTGTATTAATGAAATAATTTCAGTTAAGTTATAAAAGAGAACGAAGTTGGTAAGAACGATGTAAAAGAATGACGGCAAGTCAGAACCAATAAATAACAAATCTAATACGGGATTAGATTGAGAAGAAGGGTAAGATTCTTTAGGAACTACGTATGTTCATTCATGACCTAATGTGGTATGTTATGTGATTATGTATTGTAGAGACCGTAAAGACTCAAAAGGAAAAGTAATTATACTGTAGCAAACGCTGAAGGCAAGTTTTTCTTAAACGCTTGTCTAACCATTGTGTTAGCCAAGTTTTCAAATGATTCAAGTTATGAAATGCAGGTATGGTTTTAAAGAAAGAGTCGATGCCAGTTTTAACTCGGCTAGACTAATTTTGATAGATTGATTGAATTGTTTATAAGTCTTTCAATATAGAATTGCTAACACTATCCTATGCCAAGTGTTTGGTACGGATTCAAGGTAAGCCTAAATATGAATAAACAAATGTATTTTTCATTGAGTATTCGAGGGCACGTGAGGTTGCCACAACTTAAACGTATACACGTTTAATGATTGTAGTGTTGATCAACATAGAGTACTATAGGTTGATCACCTAGAAGTGCTCGTAAGATATGTCGGACTTACGAACTTCGTGCCGGGTTGTCCTTTTCAAAGAAACTATAAACGTCTTGAACCAGAATTGATATATTACTGAATATTGTTATGATAAAACATTTTGAAGGAAAATGAATGCTATTTTATGTTATTGATAGTACTTCGTAACGATTATTCAGTTACTGAAGATATATGATTCCTATGTTTCAAACATACTTTTAAAATGAAATTGTTGTACTTGATGAGCTTGTTATGCTCACTCTTGCTTGAACCATATGAATGCAGCTTAGACCGAATGGACCGAAGGATTCGTCAAGGATAAAGTGAAGGCTAAAGCGAACTTGTAGATTACCTATGTAATAGTATAGGTTTGTAATGATAATATTTGATATTATGACAAGAACAAATGTAACGGTTATAAAGAACCTGGGGAATGGTAGTATAGTTTTGGAATATATAAGACATATTCATTCTTTTGAGGCATTTCAATTGAATGTTTGTGTGAACTATAGCACCGTGGAGCACCATATGTCGAGTTGGAAGAGACCCGAATTTGGGGGCGTCACAGGTTGGTATCAAAGCATTAGGTTATAAAACTTAAGGGGGAAAGAACCTTAGGCTAATAACCTCGTTAAGGAAGGAGAAGTCCGAAGAAAGTAAACTTGCGCTTTACTTAAGTCGAATGAGTTAATAAGGTATTGAGGAAACTCAGTACCAAAAGATTTAAAAGATGGAAAGTAACCTTAAATAAATTAAATGTGATTTGTGCTTATACTATGGTGTGTTATGTATTAATCAACCTGTTATGTGTTATTGTAGGATGTCGATTGATAGCTTGATGTATAGAGATATACACGCGGTGAACGAAGAGCTTGTGAACCGAGTAGAGCTTGTATCCATGCCAGTGGCGGAGGTACCAATAGTGATTCTAGAGGAGTCGGAGACAGAGGAGTACTTTTCTGAGGAAGACTACTCCGAGGGAGATATGGATATAACATCATACCTTAGTATGATGAATGAGGTGGAGGAAGAAAGAGAGGTAACATCAGTTATTCCAATAGAATAATAAATAATGGAATCAGGTCAAGCGTAATACGCACCGATAGGATATTCCAACAGAATAATAAAGAATGGAATAACAATAGAAATCACCATGCATGCGATAGACCGCACAGACAGGTTATTCCAACATAATAATAAAAAATGAAATAATAGAAGAATTTCACCATGTATGCGGTACTTCACATAAACAGGCTATTCCAACATAATAATAAAGAATGGAATAATAGAAGAATTTCACCATGTATGCGGTACTTCGCATAAACAGGTTATTTCAACATAATAATAAAGAATGGAATAATAGAAGAATTTCACCATGTATGCAGTTGCTTGGTATTGCAGGAGTTATTCAACATAATAATAAAGAATGGAATAATGAAGTTCTCTTTATGAATACAAAAGAATAATACCCCTTACAGGTACAACAAATAATATCCCTTACCTTAGAAAGAAGAGTACTGGATATAGAAGTAGTGAAGTTGCAGAACACTTTTCTTCTTTTTCTCTATAGTTTCTCTCTCTGAGTTTGGTGAATTCATAAGAAATAATGAATGAATGAGCTTCTATTTATAGAAAAATGGACCGATAGTAACTAACTCATGAAACGGTCCAGATTGATTTACTTTAATCAAGGTCCATATTTAAAGCAAAATCTTTTAAATAAAATATAATATATTCTATTTATAATTTAATAAAATGAATAACTTTATAAAAGATTTTACTATCAGTACTTATGCAAAACACTATGCATAATAAAATATAATATATGCTAATTATTGTCTAATAAAACAAATAACTTTATAAAAGTATTTTGTTTTATATAAAAAGATTTTACTATACAAAAATACTATGCAAACACTATGCAACACTATGCATAATAAAATATAATATATTCTATTTATAGAATAACTTTATAAAAAGTATTCTATTTTATATAAAAAGATTTTACTATGCAAAATACTATGCAGACATTATGCATAATAGAATATAATATATTCTATTTATAGAATAACTTTATAAAAGTATTCTATTTTATTACATTAATAATACCAATAAAAAAAACTGAGTGACTTATCACGTAAGCATCAATAATCAATACCGTGTGCTACTATGCAACCACATATTCATCGCACTTTTACTACCGAGTAGTTCAACAAAGATTATCAGTAAAACTTCCGCCGTTATTTTCATAAAATATTTTTGTTGTTTTCTCAATCCGACAATAATTCCGTTGCGGGGTCCACCAATGATTATGTCATTGCACGAATATTTCCTGATAAAATAAATATTCCCCGACCAATCGAATATTATATAACAACTTGCGTACTTTGCAAAATTTATAAATATTTCCCACAACTATAACATTATCTCAGATCCACACCATAATATTAAAAAAAATATTTCGAGAAAATTAAATCTTTATTCATAAAATCTGGGGTCTCACAGTACAAGACCTTATTGAAATTTCAAATGTTTGCAAGTTTACATGAAAATTATATTGTAGTGTATGTATATATATTGCAGTTTATAAATTGCTCAAACTCCATTGCATATCGACAGTTTTTCTTGCAGTGTTTAATTTTCACTTTGAGTCCATTGTTTAATTTTCTTCCATTACAACTGCTTTCATGATTGCTTATGTTATGTTAGGATAAACAACATAATGGGGAAGTGGAATTTTAATACAAAAATAATCCTTATACAAAACAAAAAAGCATAAAGCCCCCCAAACTGGTGCTTGAAACCCTAACTCACGGTTTCACGATACCATTTCTATGAAGCGTAATAATACTAATAATAATAACAATAATATAAATATCAAACTTATCTTATATTTATCGTAGTCTAATCCCAATTCACATAACCTTACTATAATTCTTTACATGATATATAATACATATCATTATCTATATATTGTCTAACTATTACAAAAGATACCATTAAACATGTTCTGCTTTTGCTTTTTCTTTTCACTTGTTCTTATTCGAACCTTCGAGTTGTTCATGCCTAGTGAAAACATTTAAATTTAAGCAAGGATGAGCATTTGAGTGCCCAACAAGTAATAACAATTAGAAATATAATTAGTCGAAAAAGAAATAAATATTTTCTTTGTACATCACTTCTACAAATCGAATTTATAGTTGTGAAGTAAATCCAACCGATAATACCAACATAACAATTCTATCCCAAATTTTAAAACTACGTATTGACTATATATATAGGTATTAGTTAACGATTATGAACATTGTTTTTAGTTTTCGCTAAGGTTTAGCAGAACTTCATCTGCAAACCGTCATAACTTACGGGCGTTAGGTTGTACTTCCCATGGGCCCTGTATTGATCAATACTACATTACAAGAACGATAGGATCGTTCACTCTGTCCGCCTTGGGCGCATAAAAGTTTTCCCGTGATCGGAATGTTCATACTTAGTCCGGAATCCGATCCAAAAATTTTGATTGGATACAAAAAGGTTTTATCTTATTCAACGATATTTCAAAATTTGTGTCTAGTCGGTTCGATTAGCTTGGACATATATATATATATATATATATATATATATATATATATATATATATATATATATATATATCAACATGTGTTTAACTATAATGATTATCCAAGAGGGACACTTGTGTAACCATATTTAGAAATTAACGAATGTAATATATATCCTCAATTACCATATACTAACATGTTGACAAACAATGATCGGATATAGAATATATCACAATACGGTTAATAATATAACATAATAATAATATAATTTTGAAACTTCTTACTCATGTCCATTGCATAAAGGAAATGCAAAGGTAAGATACTTGCCTGGTTTGCTGCTTACAATACGCAACTTAGATTTATCTTTTATATAGCAACTTATCATTAATAAGATCATTTGATCGATTAGAATAACATACTATAACACATAGCACTACTTATTGCAGTCAGCACATAACCTAATCACATTGTCACATATGTTCCACAACCATTGAATCACAAATAAACACATATCTAATCAAATTATCTAAATCCAGATCAATTTCTGAAACATGTCGGTCTACCGACAACTTCATCGGGTATATATCAAGTCTAAGACTTTATCCCGTAGTTCAATATCTGTAAGTATCAGTCATATTATTTTTAAATGACTTATAATAATTTTTAAACATTTATTATCTTTTATCAAGCAATTTTAAACACCGAAATCATTATTAAATGATTTAAATATTAAACAATTCTATTATCATTAATATTTAATTAATATTAAACCATTAATGAAACCATTGCTAAAATATCAATGTTATTTATAATAACTTAAAATACTTTTAAAGGATTAATATTACACTTAAATGATTTTTAAAAGAATTAAAATTATTTTTAAATAATTATCATTAATATTAAAGTATTAATGTATTATTTATCAAAATATTAAAAGTCATTAATTATAACTTAAAATATTTTTATTTCATTTATTTCCTTTTAAATGATTTTAAAACCATTTTAAAACTATTTATTTAATATAATTATTAAATAAATTTAATAACATTAATATTAAATTAATATCATTTATTAAAGAAATTATCCTTTAAATATTAAAAGTTATATTTTATAATTTAAAATATCCTTAAACACTTTATTTTCATTTAAAATGATTATTATAATATTAAAATAATTCTTAAACTAAACTATTTAATATAATTATTAAATAACTTTAAATAATTAATGAGTTTTATCTTTAAATATTGAAAGGTATATTTTATAACTTAAAATAATTTTAAAATCTTTATTTTCATTTAAAATGATTTTTCTAATATTAAAATCATTTTAAACTAATTTATTTAATATAAGTATTTAATAAATCTAATATTATTAATATTAAATTATTAATATTTTTCATGATAAAATATCAAAAGTTATATTTATAGCTTAAAAACTTTTATAACCTTTTAAATCATTTTTCTATAATTTTTAACTCATTAATTCTATTTTTCATAATTTATTTAATATATTAAATAAATAACTTAATTATCATTAATATTAATTAATGAATGAAATTCATCACAAAATATTAAACTTATCAAAAATAACTTAAATTATTTTCTTATACTAGTAATATAATTTTAAATGATTTTTCATGTATTAAAATCATTTTAAATAATTTATTTAATATTGTAATTAAATAAATTAAATACTTTTAATATTCCAAAATATTAAATATTTATGAAATATATTCAAAATAATTAAAAACTAATTTTCGGATTTTAAAATAATTTTTAAAATTGATTTTATAATTTTTATGAATTTATTTCTATTTTTAAAGCATTTTTCGGAATTTAGGAAATTAAATTAATTAAATCCGTCGCTAAAGGACCCTATAGCGACAAAACTATCGCTATAGGTGTTCTTGAGCTGTTCTTGGCCAAACCCAGAAAAGCGTGTCAGTGACTAAGGTGTCACGTTTGACCAACAATTTCGCCATGATCCAAAGGTATTCTGGTTAGCCTAAACTATTTGGAGTGTAATATAAATGCAATACTACAATTAGAAATCGATAACATGGCCAACACACATCTCATCTGATAGATCTAAGCTCTCAAATTTCTTGTAAGAGGAGTTCTTCATTTCTGGATTTTCCATAAATGAAGAACATTTCATACTGCCTTCTTTCGATCTTTATAACTCTTTGTACAGATATGATTTATGTGATATAACACTTTAAGTACGTAGATGATATGTTAGTGAAGAGATCTAATAAACAAAATACATATAACATCAACAGAATCGATAAATCATTCTTAGAATTCAAACCATCTTTGGAAAAATTTCTCATGAAGGTTCTGGGTTTCCCAGAAACCTTCATAAGGCAAAACGGTCAACGTACTTTGACCAGGGCTAACTTCGATCTTGTTCATGTTATGGGTAATATAAAGGTAGGTATATGTAGTACTCATGTCAATCTACAAGTTTATAACAACAACATGATCATAACACTTAACAGAAGCAAGATTAAGAACCTGCAAAATCCTTGTCAGACGTTTGGGCAATTCTAGGCTGCCCAGAAACAGCCGGTCAATGTCGGTCAACCCACTTTGACCCTTTATAACTTTTAATCTACAATCGATCTGGCTTTGAATCAAGTTCCAGAGTAAATTAAAGCCCTTACAACATACCACAAGACCAAACATTTAAACAACAAAAATAACACCACATAATGAGATATATTGCCTCTGACATTCGTTGTCAGAACACACAAATGAACTTTTTACAGATTCTTAAAATCTCCAAATCCGAGCCTCTAGATGTTATGGATCTAACTTCTAGCAACCCAAATCACTTAATTAGACTCCATACAACATGTTTTAACTTTAAAAGACAAGATCTAACAAAGGATTAAAGTCAGATTTTTCGATTTGGGTTTATACCTTTATGAACAAATTCTTGATTCTGACTTCTTGATTTGTTTTTTGGTAAACGTGGGGCTTGTATATGGGACTGATATACATTAAGATATCGTGATCTAGAGAGAGAGAGGGTCTAGAATGATTGTTGTGATAAAATGGGGCAAATAATAAGACTTTTCTCTCTCATAATCTATATATATGTGTTAGATACATTGAATTGGCTTATCAAGAGATTTGTTGCTGTCATTTTTCATCGCATGGGCTTGTTGGATTTGGTCACCAACTTCCCCTATTGTCAAAACTTATACTAGCTTCAATAATATAACTAAGGGTAAAAAGGTCTTTTAGCTTGGAATTTTAAGGGCAATCTTGTAAACCTGTCAAATTCTTAGGGTTTAGGGTTAGGGTTAGGGTTAGGGTTTAGGGTTTGAACCCATTAGGGTTTAAAAATAATTTCTAGAATTTCGAATTTAGGGTTTGCACAAAAATAAATAAATAAATTTTAGTTTCTAAAAATTTGAAATTAGGGTTTCCTAATTATGATTAATTTTCTAATTACACTATACATGAACATTAGTGTATTAATTATTTAATAATTAGGTTTACTCCACCAATTAGGGTTACTAATTACTTAAAATAAAATTTTAAGTTTAAATATTTACTAATTATAGTTAAGCTTGCTAAAATTAATAATTAGGGTTTATAATTAGCAATTAAGTTTTATAATTACTAATTAGGGTTACCTAATATATAAATTAGGATTTCAAAATATTAATTTAGGGTTTTCACTTAAGAAATTAGGTTTCTAATTTCACGATTAGGGTTTCCAACAATTAGGGTTTTTTTTCCTACTTAATGTTGATATCAATAATACCGGTCGTTAATCACATTATCGTGATTACATAACGACTTAACAAATTCATAGAGTCGTAAATGGCCTTCGAATTAGGGTTTCAAATCAATTAGGGTTTATAATTTAAATATTAGGGTTTCTAAAAAAACATTAGGATTTCTAAATATTAATTAGGGTTTCTCTAATTAATATTAAATTCTATAATACACCATATATATCACATAACAACATTTATATAACAAAGATTGACTTTCACATTTGAATTTAAAATAGGGTTAAAACGAATTAATGCTAAGATTTTAACATTATACACCATAATTGACCAACCATCAATGGAGTCCACAAACATACAATACATATTTATAGCACTGAAAAAATTTAAAATAAAATATTATTATATTATTAATCTTAACCATTGATAAAAATCCAAAATTAGGATTTGAATTCCATATCTGATTTCACTACTACAAAACAGTAAATAGATAACGCGGAAAAAACGTTGTGATTTCAGTCAGAAAAACGTCGTGGTTAAGGGTGTTGTCTATTTGACATCCTTACACAACATTTTTAAAACGTTGTAGTTAAGCACAATACACAACGTTTTTTATCCAAAAAACGTTGTAGAATTATTTTTCAAAAATTAACAGATGCTTAAAAATGTTGTAGAAGGTATGATTGCACAACGTTTTTTGGATAAAAATGTTGTTGTTTAGTATATCAGACAACGTTTTTTAAATGTTGTAGATAAAAAAAAAGAAAAAAAATGTGGTTCACCTATATTAGCAATGCACCTACAATATGCTAATGTCATGATATATAGCCAAAATGTATCAACCATTCAAAATACATCCCAATAATACCATTCAAAATACATCCCAAGATAAAAATGTCAATAAACATACACTTCAGCAAAAGAAAGTGGACAAAATCACAATACTGAACCTGTTTCAATAACTATATTTAGGCTAATAAATCAAGTTCAATACAATTAAACAACATCGCAAGACTTAAAAATCATATAATTATATTTCCCTGTTTCCACTAAGTTATCAGTAATGCAATGAAATGAATAAAGTTGATTGTAAATGAGAGTCCCCTTTTGCTTCATGAACCAATAATAAACTTAGTCTCCCATATTGAACAACACTTGCTACGCTTTTTGGATCCAATGGCTTTATGTCCCCCAATTTGAAATTCCCCGCAAGTATATAAATTTATTAATGATCATGAAGAATCAAATGGAAGATGTAACAATACGGGCTAAGAAATATTAAGGTGGCGTAAATGGAACTCGAGGTTTTTACGTTAGATAGAAGCTAATTGGCTTAACCTACACAATCCAAGTAGTGGAAGCACTTAAACCGGGTATAACAATCCAAATTAACACCGACATTTAAGCAAAATAATACAAAATTATATGGCTATACCCATCCCAAAATACAGGCTCATGAGAGATTCAAATCAAGGAGATTCAACACTGGTCTAAAATGCTTGTTTGAAACATGACATAAAACTAACAAAAGAACCAAACCTCTACATGTTGTAGCTTGAACAAACAAAAAATAAGTCATGGGATCCCATCTATGATGTGCAACTCGAGTCGTAGCAGGTATTCCATTTAAATAAAGAACTTTATATCAAGAAAACTATAGGAAAAGATAAAATTAATTATCCAAAGCAATAGAGTGAATAACCAAGAGATACATTATAGACAAAATCACATTCCTCTAGGAAATGGTCGTAAATGGAAGTAACAACCTATGAACCATGTCCATCATGCAGAAGGTTGTTTACGAGTGTCACTAAGCTCGAATCTGGACAAGAAAGGCAAGTGTGATCTACATGGCATGTCAAAGTATACAAGTCTGCGCAAATAAAGAAGAAAAAAATCATGTTCGGTTTGTCCCAATTTAAAGTCCTATGTTAACAATACATACTTATACACCATACCTTGAAGCAATTTACGAGTAAACATCGCCATGTTTTTCTCTCAAAGAATTGTTGATTGCAAATAGACTTCAAGTCGCAAAACAACCCACCAACGCATTGAGAGAATTAAAATGTACTACTAGCAAAGGGAGCATGTTAAATGAACGGAGGATGAACTGGATTTGAATATCAAACCTCCCCGCCACAATGACAAACCTCAGATGCGATATGATATGATAAATAATGTATGCTTAATAAGATTAAAATTTGTAAGATCTAAATTAATTTATTAAATCCCTCATTAAATTATTAAGTCTAAATCAGATGCCTTCCAATGAATAACACTAATCAAAACCTTGATCAATGGATGTAGGTTTGCCAAAACAAAGTACCTTATTTATATAGGTAAGATGCAATAGGATAATTGTGATATCTAAACTGTTAAAATCATTGGGCCCGACTTAACTAAGTTATCTCAATAAGATTGTCGACTTAGAGGCATGGAGTTGGTAGGTACCATTAGATGGACTAGAAACAAATATTGTTTACCAAACTATCCAAGAGTTATATATGATATAATTGACAAAGGGTTGTCTACCTAAATAATTATTTTTTAAGAAATTAGCCAAAACTAACTTAAGGCATAAAAAAATATAGATCTTGGCTCACTAGAAAGATTTAATAGAAAATGCTTTTGAATTAATTGTGAGGGCTACTAATTTGAATAAAATAGTGGGAGGTATATTTTAAATATACTATTATCAATTACATAATATCAACTCTATAATTTGACTTATTATTTTTTGCACTTATAAATTGTAGATATCAATGGCAAACAACAACACAAGTAGTCTTTCATCACGATCATCCTCGAGAAGGACAAGATGAGTGGAATTAATTTCCTTGGTCGACATATGAACTTGAGGATTATGCATTTGGTAATTTCTAGTTTCGCACAACACGCAAAGTATACGTGGTCAACAAGTAATAAAGAGTAAGTAAAGTATCGTTCCCTAGGAGAATTAATTAATAAAGTTCACCAAGCATTAGCCCATAACCATTTCAGTCTTATTTAAATGATTCCTTTGAGTTTTTATTTTTAAACTATGAAATTAAATAGTACTAACTACCCCTAGAATGAGACTAGATAATAAAGACATGAGATTACAATTTCCCCTATTGCATCATTTAAATCAACACATTTCTAGTTAAACCAAATTAATTATAACGGATTGTTAGTCAAGAACAAGAAAATGTGAAATATAGTCATCTCTCGATGTACCATACTCATATCAAATATAATCCAAAATTGATAGAATACACATGAACACCCACATTACCTAAACCACTATATGTCTATGTAATTTACAAATAATTAGGGTTTGAACCCAAGTCCTCAATTGACTACGAGTGGTGCTTCGGTATATGTCTATCCTAAGCACGAATCATATATTCCATCACCATGTAGAACATACAAACACAAGCTATCAAGATCAAATCTAAACCCATACTTACGCCTTTCAAGTTCATATGGGTTATCACAATGAATTCATGGCCAATCAACTAAGCAAATAAGTGTGAATCTTAATAGACAATCTCATAACAATTAATAAGACTAACAATGAAGTATGTCAAAATAAACTAGGCAATAGATTCCATTGCAATCCCAAAATAGAGTTTAACTCATAGTTGAATTAGAATCCATGATCCACAATTGAATATACATTGAAAGATACAATAAGTAAAGAGAGTTAGGGATCAAGGATAGCAAATCTGAAGTTTCTTCTCTTGTTTCACTTCAACCTTCAAGGATCTTCAATTGCTTCAATCCCCAAATCTTAGTTATTCTAGGGTTCTAATCTAATCTAAAAGAAAGAGAAGAAAAGAAATAATGATAGCTTTAGCCCCCAAGGGGTGGAATCATTTTACATCATGGAAATAAGTCTAATATATAAGCCCTAATTGAATACCTCTCTCTAGATTCTGCCAATTGCACCTTTGTTTAATGAAAAGAAGGCTTTTCGTCAACACTCGGTCGTCGCCGCCATAAGAATTGGCTTTAAGTTAGTGCCACCGCTGCAAAGTTGAAAATCGCGTCTTATTGCTCTTTGTAAATCGTGCTACATCAGAGAATTCTGGGCGCACATGGGTGATTTTCTCGCAAGTGTACTCTGTAAAAAGGCCATAACATTTGATCCAGGGAAGAGTTACGGGCCTCGCCACCTATCAAATCGAAGATATCGACGAGCTCTACAACTTTCATTCTTTGATGATTGAGAAATTCAGTAGGATGAAGGTTGAAAGCGAGTGGGAAGGACTCTATGAAAATGGCTAACCAAAACAATGAAGTTTGACGTCCGTTAATACAACGATCATAACTCGCATCCGAACTCCGATTAGAGCGATTCAAGATGTTCCTAAAGCTACAAAGACGCTTCACAATGTATTCCAAGTTCCAAACCAAGAACATGAAGTAACATGAAAGCCCAAATGATGTCCGGATTGCCTTTTCTTTGTATTTTCATTGCTTTTCCTTACCAATAATCGCCCACACCGCTCCCAAACGTATAACCTACAAAATGAACACAAAATGCATGAAAAGTAACTAAGACACATGAATATAAGCAACTAATTCAAGTAAAAGATACCGGATAAGTGTATAAAAAATCCACTTATCATTGTCCTCAAACAAGAGCGCAAGCTATATGTCCTTGATGGGCCCATTCTTGCAGCACCAGCTGTCACTACACCACGTGCGGAGCATAATGCTTACAAGAAGCATCAAGATGATGCTCTGGACGTGAGTTATCTCATTCTAGCAACCATGAACACTGAGCTTCAGAAGCAACATAAGTTGATGGATGCTAATGAGATGATCGAGCATCTCAAGAAATTGTTCGAAGGGCATGCTCGACAGGAGAGGTATGATACAAGCAAGGCGTTGTATCACTGCAAGATGGGTGAACGTGATCCAGTTGGTCCACATGTGCTAAATATGATTGGGTATATTGAATATCTTGATAGGTTGGGTTTTCCAATCATTCCGGAAGCCCAAACTGATCTTGTTTTGCAATCTTTGAACATCAGATACTCTCAATTTTTTATGAACTATCTTATGAATGAAATTGAGAAACCACTTACTGAGTTGTTGAGCATGTTAAGAATTGTCGAGAACAACATGAAAAAGGCAGGACTCGCTCCCATAATGATGGTGCAAAAGGGGAATGCTAAGGGAAATTAGAAAGGCAAGAAGAAGATAGGATCTAAATCTTTTGCCAAACCCAATTCCAAAACCAAACAGGCTTTAAAACCTAAAGGTGGGGTGGCTAAAGAAGGTGAGTGTCACTTTCGTGGAAAACCTGGACACTGGAAGAGGAACTGTCATGCTTATTTGGAAGATGTGAAAAAAGGAAAGGAAGTGCGACTTCTGATTCAGGTATATATGTTATAGAATTTAACTTGTCTACTTCTAAATAATGGGTATTGGATACTGGATATGGTTCTCACATTTGTGTTAATGTGCAGGAACTTCGAAGGAGTAGAACTTTAGCAAAAGGAGAGGTTGACCTACGAGTTGGGAATGAAGCAAAAGTTGATGCACTGGCCGTAAGAACTTATCATTTATCTTTGCCCTCTGGGCTAGTATTAGAATTAGAGGATTGTTATTATGTGTCTGCTATAAGCAAAAACATTATTTCTGTTTCTTCTTTGGATAAGAAATGTAACGGCCGAGAAAAATCAAATTTTTAGGAGAATTAAAATTTTATTTTTATATGTGGATTAAATAAAAATAAATGATTATTTATGGGAGCAAGCTAATTGGAGGTCGTTCTATGACCTAAACATATCAGAACGTCGTAGTATTTTGGCTACGTGGTAGAATTAAAGTATTTGAATTTCCGAGACGAAAATAAAAATTTCCGAGACCAAACCTCTATGTTGTAGCTTGAACAAACAAAAATAAGCTGTGGGATCCCATCTATGATGTGCAACTCTGAGTCGTAGCAGGTATTCCATTTAAATAAAGAACTTTATATCAGTAAAACTATAGGAAAAGATAAAATTAATTATCCAAAGCAATAGAGTGAATAACCAAGAGATACATTATAGACAAAAATCACATTCCTCTCGGAAATGGTCGTAAATGGAAGTAACAACCGGCTGAACCATGTCCACATGCAGAAGGTTGTTTCTGAAGTGTTGCCTAAGCTCGAATCTGGACAGTTAAAGGCAAGTGTGATCTACATGGCATGTCAAAGTATACAAGTCTGCAAATAAAGAAGAAAAAAATCATGTTCAGTTTGTCCCAATTTAAAGTCCTATGTTAACAATACATACTTATACACCATACCTTGAAGCAATTTCTGAGTAAACATCGCCAGGTTTCTCTCCAGCAACTAAGTTGACTGCAGCAGCTTCAAGCTGCAAAACAACCCACCAACAGACTAGAGAGAATTAAAATGTACTACTAGCAAAGGGAGCATGTTAAATGAACGGAGGGATGAACTGGATTTGAATATTGAAACCTCCTGCCACAATGACAAACCTTGTTCTTTGCAGCTGCATGCTCAGCAACTAGAAGAATGGACTCAGGTGAAACAGTGAGAAAAAACCCAGCAATGTAGGAGTACTTGGCCTTCTCAACTGTCAAAATCCAATCAAGTTAGATCCAAAAAATGTAAAACTAAACAATAAAGAAAATCAGTACAAACATGGTACCCAATGCCCAATTTTCTGGTTTCATCAAATGTTCAGATTTGTAGCAATTGGCAGCTGACAAATTGGCAACAAGAGACCTGCATATATAGTTCACAAAAAATTTTATTGGCCAAGTTAAACAGAAGGTGATAAGAGATGAATGATTGTATAATAGCAATTTCGCAGGCACATATAGGACCTTGAAACAAGACTATTTTAACTGACCTTTCACCACCTCCTACACAAACAGCACAAGTACCCGTGGGTGTAGACTCATCCTCGTAGTAGTGAACCAATTGGCAGAGTTGAGCCCGTTGACCATAAAATAACCCTTTAACCTAAAGCCTTGGACATTACTTACACAAAACCCAAGAAATTGAACCTCAAACAGAACCAAATGAATGGATATTTAAGCATATTCGATTCAAATACAATTATTAAGTATAATTTACAAGCATAACAACTTTGCTCTCAAATATATAAATACCTAATGCAGTGGTCAAATTTAGCAGGAAAGTCAACACTGGTCTTAAAAACTTCAACAAATCCACCATCTCTACATTTATCCAAGCAGCTTAGTGCTAAAGTAGCCTCGTCTTGGAGCTGTTATTTTGGGAAAATATTAGTACAATCAATGAATTGCACTCAAGAAATAGAGTGAAGGACATCTAGAGATCAATTTGTCATGTTTATCCTTCAACTTAAATCAAGTGTATATCAAAGAGAAATATTCTGGCAAGAAAGTACCTCTATGAAACCACTTTTTGACATTCTGAATGTCATATTAAAACGAGCAAACGGATCACATACAACTGCTGGAATTTTCATTTGGTGCCCCTAAATTTTAGAAATTGCATCCAGAGAAAAAAAAAATTGCATCCAGAGAAATTGATTTCCCCTCATTATTTTGTGCCTTGTAGTTTCAAATAGGAATAAAATTCAGAAAAATAGCATCCGGATGAGTTTCAAATCTCTGAATAAAGTTTTGGGACTCAGTTCAGAAAATATAGCATTGTGTTGTATTTTTCATCATTAGCTTCTTCTTGTATCCCACTCCTCTCAAACATGCTTCTGATAATGTTGTTAATATTAAAAAAATATACTTTAAAAGCTACCTGCACTCAAAAATTTATGTTCATGAAAAACCCAATAAACAAAACATATTACCAGGCTCTCCTATCTCGAGACGCCCACCAGGAAGTTTGTAAAAATTGTCAAAAGTCATATGAGATGATACATACCCAAATTTTATTGGTGCGTCAACAGCTTTCAGAGGGCTGTCATATGTAATTAAGTGCAACACATCTTCCACCAAGAATCCAGTGGATGATGTATTACTTGAAAGATATCGAACTTGATAAGGACAAGCATTACTTGCAACAGAGCATTGCTTTTCTTGTTGACAAAAATTACTGTTGCAGAGAACTAAATTGCTTGTTGAGGATGTATTAGGGCTGTAGATGTTGAACTCGAATTTCTGTTTCACAAAAAACAACATAGATGTTATACCAAAGTACAAATTTTTAAGTAATGAACAATTATATATCCTCGAAAAGCTCATTAGTGAAGCCTCATTGGTTCATATGTCATAGAAACTTGAAACAATTATCATGATCTTATAGAAAAAAACATTGATAAAAGAAAGAAAAGGGAAATATCATCTCAAGTAGGCTCAACAGTATACATCAAATCTTATCACATACTTACTCCAGATGTCGTTGAAAAGCTGCGTACACAACTGGTACAATCACAGAGTAGCCAGAACAGGTCACTTCCAGTGTCAAGAGCCACCAGAAACCATAAACTTGGCGTACCCACAGAGACATTAGCATAATGCAAGCTGAAAATTCCCACAAAAATATAGAACATAAGTTATTACGGAGAAAATTCCCACCTTCTAGGATACTAAGAAAGGCCTTGACATACTTTATTCAACACAAGTCATCTAGTAGGAAAAGTGTTAGGGATCACATTAACAAAAATATTTCTTTCCTGTTTCCATGATAGCTAATTATCTTGCCAACACAAATTTAAAAATAAACTGAATTAAATAATGGATCCCTTAGGACAATGATTTTAGTGAATCACATACCATTTCACCATAATTCATAGCTTGCATGTGTAATAAATTTAAATCAGTTATATTATCCTATAAAATTCATGTACTTCCACAGGCTAGTCCGCTGCAGGTGGAGAAACTGAAAACAGCTCCTCAAGAATACACTGATTTGACTTCTCATACACATAACAGCATCTTATGAGTGAAAGGAGTTACTTTCACAGTCTTTTTCAATGAATCAGATCAGTTCTCTACATTGTTAACACTCAGCCTACAACTAGCCAGTTGGTTCAACCCAAGTCTGAAAATACCCGACCCAAACCTCATTGAAGAAATTAGTTTGCCTAAAAAAATAGACAAAACAATTTGTCAGCATTATCTTGCAAAGACAAACCACGTACATAAGCAATTCAAACACCAATCTGCTACCACCCAACCAATAAAAAAGCAAACACAAAACTATGAATAAATTCAAGAAAGCATGTAGCAAGTAAATGATACTACTCCAACGCACATAGTGAATTACTTAGTTACAACCATGAACTGAGCTCAAGTAGATGTTCCAACAACTTCAAATGATCCAACATCAAATGTGAACCCATCCCTCTGGTAGAATCCAGAGCTCCCACCAGGAATCAGATACTTTTCTAGCACCAAAATTAGAGCTCCAATGCTTTGACACTTGGTAATTGTTTGTCTACTTCATTTCCTGCCATTGTCTCTCCCTCCTGTGCAAAATTTTCCATGAATAAATATATCCATATGTATTATGAAAATTTCAATAACTCTACTAATGAACAATGAAAGCGGAAGCACAAACAGCATAAAGAATAACATAAGATATGCATGGTTAGGCATTTTGCCTGCATCTACAGGTGGAGATGAAGACCAATTCACTATATCAAAATTAACGAGTACAAAAGATGCGAACACTCACAAACCTGAGCCACGAAATAACACAGAATGTCTCTGTCAATGACTTAACCTAATCTGAAGTGATACAACAATACATATACCTGAACTACAAAAAGGACAACCCCAAATCCAAAATCATAGTGTTAGAATACAAATCCGAAGCAAGGATCTGAAGCTGATCTCATGAATCCAACACAGCTATGAAGCGATATTGGAGAGGAGAACCGGAGACATATAGTGTTAGAATACAAATTCAGCTTACCTTGATATTGGAGAGGAGAACCGGAGACTTGAGAAACGACGTCAGACTGAGATCGGTCTACTCTGCTTACCCACAGGAGTTCCGTCCCTCTTCAATCGAACTCCGGAAGCCGGAAGGCCGGGTTTCCCCACCTTCCGGTGAGGCGGCTTGCGAGAAGTGGATTTTTGACGAAGAAGATCTGAATCTGCTGAATGGGGGTTTAGGGATTTAGTAGCTGGTAGGAAACAGAATACAGTGGTAGTCGATTTTGCTCTGTGTTTCATTCTCGCGTCTTTTTTTCTCTCCGTGTTTTTGTAGATAGACAACGTTTTAAAAAAAAACGTTATCTAGTTAAAACAAAAAATATATATTTTTAAATAGATAATGTTTTTGTATATATATCTATAACTTAAAAAGACTTAAATATAATTTATTATTCTAAATTATATATCATATTCCACTTCAATAATTTACTTTTTAATTTTGTCAATTAGATGATTGAACTATTAATTTTTTTCAATTTTATCAATTGAGTTTCTTCACGCTTTAAATCACGGACGCCGTAGCGATTCTGAGTGAACTCAAATTGGTGATGTGGGTTAAAAAGAATACTTTAATTTTTAATTAAATATTTATTATACATTAAAGGCTAAAATCGTCAATTTATATTTATGAAAAGTAAATCATTAATTTACATTTCCTTCTCAAAGTGAAGATCATTAAGCAAGAAACGAAAGGTCGATCTGTCTGCTACTCCACTTGCATATTATTTCATGTTAGATCAGATTCCATCTACATCTCCATTTACATATTAGCCCAGATTTAGTTCCGCTACTCTTCTTCGAGAATGACGACTTAGATGAGCAACAAGAAGCGAAAGGTCAGTTCTTTTTCCATTAGATCTCGTATCAGAATTTCTCCCTTTCTGATGGAGTTTTCTTTGCCGGTCAGAGAGCTAGATGAGGATGGATACTCTGGCGTTGAGGTCAAAGTTACTCCCATGTCCACTTAAATTATCATTAGTGCTACTCGTACTCAAAATGTTCTCGATAAATTGATCTTATTTTATGCTCTCTTTTTTCATGAATCGATTTGTATTGATCCGATTGTTTTATGTTTTTAGGGTTTTATTGATTTGGATTTGATTGAAATTTGTAGGTGAGAAAGGAAGATGATATGGTGGTGGCGACAGAGGATTTTATGCTCTTTTTTTCATGAATCAATAATTTATATTGATCTGATTGTTGTGTTTTAATTTAAGGTTTTGTTGATTTGGATTTGATTGAAATTTGTAGGTGCGAAAAAAAGGATGTTGATATTTTGGCGATGAAGGGACACTGATGTTGGTACATCTGCTTCTAGTTCGTTGGGGATGATGTTCTTCTCGTGGGTTTTGTGTGGATGAATGAGATTTTTGGGTTTGGTGTGACGAATTAATTTTTTGGGTTTGGTAATTTGGTTTGTTAAAAAGATTTTTGGGTTTGGTAATTTGATTTAATAAAATAATTTTTGGTTTTATGATTCAATTTGAATAAATGAGTAGTTAACTGGTTGTATTGATATTAGGGTTGTATGTAATATTTATGCATTTACATGTTTACCCCTTATTTACTTAAAAATATATCAAAAAATTATTTAATAATATTTTTTATTACACCTGTGTAGTAATTGATCACGCCAAGACGTCACGTCAAGAATTTTTGAATTTTACAGATCCAATCGAATGAAAGTGGAAAAAATTAATAATTCAATCATCTAATCGACAAAATTAAAAGCGATCATCAAGTTTAATACGACCTATAATTTAAAGTAGTAAAATTATATTTAAGCCTTTTTAAAAACGTTGTAAATACCACAACGTTTTATAAAAAAACGCTATAGTTTAAGCGTTATGCCTATTTACTCGTTTTGTAGTAGATTTAATCTTCATATATAACATTATTAATTAAGTTAAAATAATTAACTTAATTAATCTTGCATAAATTCATATAATAAAATAAATAATTATTATAATAATTCTAAAAATTATTTCATATATATTTTTTAAATAATATATAATCATATTTTCATAGAAAATAAATAATAAAAAACATTTCTACTATAAAATTAATTATTATAAGAATATCATTTATAATGATCAATAATTCTAAAATAAAATTATTTAAAATTATTCATGTAATAAATAAATTTTATTTATCACATAAATATATATACACATTATCTTGTACAAATTCCTCATCTTTAAAATAATAATAATAAAAAAAAAATTATCTGTAAAATTTCTAATTTAATTATATAAAAAATATCGGGTTGTTACAAAAACTCTTTCAAACTCAAGGTTTGTGTGGTAAAATTAGGCTTGGGCTACTAATAGATTTTTTTGTTTTGTATCCTACACGAGTAAAATAGGATACCACACAGGTCAGTTGCCAAGTAAGCCCCTCTACCTAGAAGAGATTTTTCTTTAATTTTCAATGGGATTTCAAAGATTATTGAGTGGGACATCGAGAATCGGAGATGAGGATGACAAGTCATTTGCTGCCCCATAATTCTCCTACTAACTATGTTTAGTAATTTTCCCCAAACGAAATATACTCTTTGCTGATCAGATTTTATTTGAATAGTAAGTATCATTTTCTAATGCAGCTCTTCCCAATAATTAATATTCCACCGATATGAAAATATAATACCTCCACGAGCATCTTCCTAATGTTAAAACTTATTATATGTATTGCAATAAATTCACACAAATTGTTGAGAAATAGAGAGAAATTTTAAAAATAAGTAAATCCTATTCATTTTTTTTAGAACTAGTGAGAATGTAATAAAAATAATGTATGATAAATATAACATAAAATAATTCAAGGTAGGCTCTCGCTTATGATTTCAAAATGACTTCTCAAAGGCATTAAACTTCCCAACCCCATCACATGCGACCTCTCATGGCCATCACCTCTATTTAATCACCTACATCCCCTCCTCTCCCTCCAACAAACTCAATAGTCTTCTCTTACAAATTTCTTCAGTTCAATCCTCAAGAAAAAACAAATTTCTCTTAGACCTTATACAACTACAACAATCCTCAAGAAAAATTGAGGTTTGTGTGGCTATTTTGTTCTTGCTTTTGTTAATGTGCATGACTTGTGAGAATCATGCGAGTTAGTGACTGAACTGTGGTTATTATTATTTTTAATAAATTGGTCAATATCCTAATTTTACCAACAAAAAAGAGTTCCATATGCCTCTTTTTTCATAATTTTTTATTGTATTAATAGTACTACAAAGTGACATATTGTTCTCAAGTTTGTCATGCCATTATCATTAGCATTCCACCACTCCTAAATTGACAATTTATTAATTTTAAAAAATAAATAAATATACATTTTTAAAAAAGATTACTATCTTACTATTTTTAAAAAGCTAGTATTCTTTTTGTTATACAAAAATAATCCTTACTTTGACACATGCATATTTTCATATAGTTTAGGAAGCTTAGAAACCCGTTTGAGATTCACTTAGTAGGAGTGAATCTCAAATAGTCCCCGTTTTGGGACTGTTCTTCTTGTTTCGATCTCACTTAGGTCGGTGTTAAAAACTTGAGCACGCCTTTATATTTTTAGAATTTTCGGTCAATATATATCTCTTGACGTTCTTCGGGTGCATATTTAGACTACGATGTGTTAGTCTATTTCGTACTTGAAGACTATGGGGAGGTGTCATTGAAATTTATGAAAAATTTAAAGATGTGTTCAAGTTATTGCATCGATGAGGCGACACATCCGGAATGGGATAGAAGCCCCAATTCGTTAGAGTGGGAGATGAAGTTAGAAAACTCATAAGCTTGCATATACATTAACTTGGAGACTTGATTGTGTTTGTCTAACTTTCCATATATATAGCAGACAGTTGTCCAAGATGTCTATTGATCGAAGTTGGATGGAACGTAGGGTAGCCACTGATAAGAGTGGGCTTAGCTCGAAAATCACCGTAGTGGGGTTGAACAGTTTCTCAATTTTGCGTTTGAGCAAGTCAGCGTCGATGAGATTAGATGTCCTAGTAAGAGGTGTGTGAATGAAGTGTCGAAGGAAAGGAGTGATGTCATGTGCGACTTATTTGCGTATGGGTTCAAGCAGGTTTATACGACATGGATCTATCATGGGGAAACCTGGTTGGATGAACATGAATCAGAACCGAAATCCAAAGGTGACGAAACCTTTGACTATACTAATATGATACTCGAAGTTGTTGGTTTATAGCTTCCAGTGGAATACAGATAGGGATGACAGTAGCGTCGAGAAAGAGCCGAATGACGGTGCTAAGGGTATCTATGAGTTATTGCATGAAGCAGCGACGCCACTGTATGACGGGCACGAAAAGCACACTGTCTTATGTGACGCCCCCAAAATAGGTATACATCACCCATTCTGAGTTGTCAATACATGGTACAAAAACAACTACAACTTTATTATTACAACAGTAAAATTGTGAGTTTGAATACAAATATTATCTTCTAGACAATATCTATACTCAAATAAATCCTCATCACATTTATTGATACATTATTTTACAAAAATGGTGAGGACTACTAAACAACTCTCTTTAGAACCTTCATTCCATACCCCGACTCGTACTCACTATATTCTCGCCTCCTGAGAAGAAAAATGGAACAAAAAGGAAAAGGGTGAGCTCAACTAGCCCAGTAAAGAATATTATGACTAAGATAATATAAAACAAATTATCATTAGTCTTCAACAGGAAAAATCTAATAGAATACAATAGACAACAAGTTTTAAATCAATATTCATGATGAAATAATAATTCATTAGAAGAGTTAAGTAGAGAATGCAAACTACTATCTTCTATATATGAATTTAAAAGTTCATCGTCGATATTTTATCCTCAGAACATCAATCAACATATATCCGGAATCAAATATTCATCTTTGCACTACAGCCAAAGATATTCATCACCGGGTCATGTTCATCTAAACACTGCTCATCTTTGACCACTGAGCCAAAGATATTAATCACCTCGGTCATGTTCATCTCAACACATGTTCATCTTTGCACTACGGACCAAAGATATTCATCAAGAAATCATTCATCTTTGCACTCTGAATGCAAAGATATTCAATAATATCATCATTTAGGACCGAGGATGATGAAAAAATATTTCAAAGAAAACGAATCCAAAGGAAACAAAAGAACAATTATTAAGGATTCGTATTTTAAACAATCCAAGTTCAAAAATACTTCATAAGTAATCGAGTGGAGTAAAATTCAAGAATGATCAAAACATGGATACAATCAAAGCTAGTATCCACAATAGATATTTTAGAGCGAAAAGGAAAATTTTCATTTTTCATGAATAGTGCCGTATTCGTAAATAGTGTCGATATCGTGAATAAATGGCGTGTGCGTGAATAAGTAACTCCAACACCAAAAGTTTCAAATTTGATAAAAACTTCAGATCAATATTTCAAAGATAATGATATTGAAGAAATAATATCATTACTGAAAAAATAATATCCCTTACCTCGAAAGATCAAGACTTTCTAAATTGAAACAATCGATATATAAAGCATGACTTGAACTCAGCACCGTATAGCAATACTCAAAGTATACTCAAAATACTCACAAGAATACGCTTCGATAATATAGAGAGAAAAATGTGAGACCCCTTGATTTTATCAATAAAGATTTAAATTTTGTCGAAATAATTTTTAATATTATGGTGTGAATTTGAGATAAATATTATAGTTGGGGTAGTATTTATAAATTTTGCAAAGTATGCAAGTGGTTATATTATATTCGATTGGCCTGGAATATTCGATTTAGCAGGAATATTCGTATAACTACTCAATCATTGGTGGACCCTACAAATTAATTATTGATTGATCGAAAAACGATAAAAATATTTTATTGAAATAACGGCGGAAGTTTTACTGGCTGATACCGTTGAACTACTTTCAGTAGTAAAAGTACAACGATGTACGATGTGGTTGCATAGTAGACACTAGTATTGATTATCGATGCTTATGTGAGAAGTCACTCGGTTTGATTCCATTATCATTTATTAATAATATGAATTATTATAATGATAATGACGCTTTTGTTTTATTCAGATTATTAACGTAATAAAATGTAAACATCTTTTATATAAAATGTAAATACTTTATTAAAGTTATTCTATAAATAGAATATATTATATTTTATTATGCATAGTGTTGCATAGTGTTTTGCATAGTGTTTTTGCATAAGTGTTTTGCATAGTGTTGCATAGTGTTTGCATAGTAAAAATGTTTTTATATAAATAGAATATATGATATTTTATTTAAAAGATTTTGCATTAAATATGGACCGCCGATTAAAGTAAATCAATCTGACCGTTCATGGATTAATTACTATGATTCTATTTTCCTATAAATAGAAGCTCATTCCTTCATTATTTTCTTACTTAATTCACTTTGAAACTCTAGAGAGAAAATTATAGAGAGAAGCTATAGAGAAAAAATCATAGAGAAAGAAAGAAAAGTATTCTTCTACTTTACTTTTCCAATATTCATTTCTTCTAAGGTAAGGGTATTATTTGTTGTATTCGTAAGGGTGTTATTCTTTCTTATTCATGAAGAGAACTTCATTATTCCATTCATTATTATTCATTGGAATAACTTGTAAAAGTGGTATACCCTATACATAACTTTTATATATGCGACATACCCTATACTTGGTGAAATCCTTATGTTATTCCATTCTTATTTATTCTGCTTGGAATAACTTTGTATCACGCTTAATCCCCTATACTTGGTGATCTTCTTCATTATTCCATTTTTATTATTCTGTTGAATATCCATGCATGTGTGTTTTTACACCAATTCGTTCCATTATTTATTATTCCGCATTTATTATTCTGTTGGAATATCCCATCATAATGTTTTACAATTTGACTCGTTCCATTGTTTATTATTCAAAGATTTATTATTCATTTGGATCATCCCGCTTGGTGTGAATTTCACCGACTTTTGGTTCCGTTATTATTATTCCGTTGAATAACTTTGTCTATCTTAATCACCGCATGCATGGTGATTTCTTTGTTATTCCATTCTTTATTATACCCAGTTGGTTAAAACTTTGACTTCTATACTCCATGAAATTGGTAGAATATCCTTGATATTTGCGTTTCATCCAGTATCTTTTCATGGAAATATTCTTCTGATCATTCTTGAATTTTACTCTCAAAAAACAAAGATCTTGTTGACAATTTGGACGTTAATAAATCCTAGAAATTAATTCTTGAACTTGTTTTATTGAATTCTTATATCATTGTCATCATCCTCATGTTTATATTATGTTGAAAGTTATCTTTGGCTTACGTGCATAGATGAACTTAGTATGATTATGACCGAGGATCATTCGGTATAATCACGGCTTGTTATAAATGATGTGATAAAAGTCCTCGGTGGCTCAGAATGCAAATGATGGATAGTTTTTGGTATGATTATGACCAGGTGATTCTAAGATAGTCATGACCATTGATAATTTGATGAAAATCCTCGACCGTGGTACATGGATGATTAGATATTATGGTTTATTCATTAAATCTGAGTCTTAGTGATAAAAATTTATGAAAACCTTTTAAAACCTAAAAGATAGTAGACTTTATTTTCTACTTGACTCTTTTAATGGATCGTGCGTATTCACGTCAGAGATAAACCGGTTGTCTATCAGTATTTTATCGGTTTAACACCGTTGAAGGCTAATGATAATTTATTCGTATTATCTTAGTCATAATATTTCTTCTCGGGCTAGTTGAGCTCACCCTTTCTTTCACCGTTTTCTCTTGAGAAATGAGAACATAGCCGAGACGAAGCTCAGGAACGAGTAATGGTCCGAGAGGATAACATTAGTAGTCCCTCACTATTCTCGTGAAATAGTGTGATAATAGTTGTATTGAGGACTCCTTTTAAGTTTGTATAATATCTAGTAGACAATATTTGTATTCAAACTCACGCTTTATGTCGATAGTACACTTACGTGTTATGTAGGTAAGTTGTATTTGAATTTATGTACCATGTAAGTGGCGACCCAAGATGGGTGACGATACCTAATTTTGGGGGCGCCACAACAGTATCGAGCTTAGGATATGATCCCCGGTTGAGATGTGAGATAAGAACTAGGAGGGAGAGACGGGAATTCCTTCGCTTAGTATGACCTACCTAAATTTATTTGGTATTTAATTGGTCACGAGTATAGGGATAATATGTGATATGTTAATTAACCCTTGTTTTGTGACAAATGTTTGAGAATGATATCTCGAAAATGCTTTGAGATAAGCAATGAAGCACATGAGAGTGTTGATTCACTCAAACAAAAGGTAACGACCAACAATACGATAATAATCATATTGGTGGCAATTCGCTATCGTAACAATGATAACCATCGTGGGGAAATTATCATGCTAAGAATGGTAACCACTTGATGGTAATCATGGCAAAGATAATAGAAGTGGAAATTGCAAGAAGAGAAGGTAATTTAGCTCAATTTTTGTTGTGCACCAAAGTCAAGTCTAGTTGGACTAAGTGGCACCAAAGGTGGATATGGACAAAACAAAGTCGTTGGTTTTAGGAAGTGCATTTTCATGACTTCTCAAAAAGTGAGTAAACCGAACGAAGTTAAGACGGGTTAGTTAATTATAAATTGCGAAGTCTATACCTTATAAGATACCGGGTTCTACCATTATTTTATCTCTCTTGCTTATGCTCAACGCTTTAAATTTGACTCGAGAAGTTAGACTTTGACTTATTGGTTGAAACTTCGTTAGAGGAGCCTTCATTACGCTTACTATTTTTAAATCTTGTTTGATTCAAATAAACACTTTCACGTTACTCATTGATCTTATCTTTTGAAAATACTTGCCTTTGATGTGATTTTAGGAATCAATTGGTTAACTACTCATCATGCTTTTCGTAAGGTTGTTAGCTTTTATATTCATAACCAACCTGTTATACCTAATTCAAAGTAACCAAACCCTAAAGTTAATCAACATTATATCAAGCCATAAGTAAAGAGCCCCGATCCTTTCGTTGTTAACTTCCTTGTGTGGAATGAACCGAAGCGGACTTTTCTCAGAGGTGACGCCGTGGATCGAAGATGGCAAGTTGATAGGTATCATTGTGAGGTGCTATCCGGGTTAAGGGATAGAAGTCACAGTTTGGTATTAATGTGACGTCTATTCAAGTCTTGACGAGAGTAACAATTTTAAATGATATTTCTATCATTAATAAATTTCTTGACGTATTCTTGAAGATTTCTAGCCTACCTACCTAGGCGTGAAATCGAATTTTGTATCAATTTCAATACAAAAACCCATTTCTTAAACCCTCAAATATTTCTTCAACTAAAAGGATCTGCTTTACGAGGATTATGATGAAAGTCATAATAAAAGCATTGACTAATGAAAATCATGGGTATATGAAGTATTAGTAAGTGTTATGATGAGTTATGTTGGTTATTATGTGAAAACATGAAAGTTTCTTAGAAATCACAAAGAGTTGAAAATCGATTTTGGTGAAAAAAACGTAACATGAAATTCAATCACCATATCTCCTATTATATTTTGAATTTTTGAATGTGGTCAAGTCCTAGAGTTAGATCTATGAGTTACCTAACTAATCCAAGTGGAATTACTGGAAAAGGTATTGTAGATTTTTGTGTGGACAGATTTTAACAAAGGAGTGCAAAGCTGCAAAAACTAAAAAAGCTGCTGCCATGATTTTAGAGGGGCTGTTTCGGCCACTTAAATTATGAGAAAAATTCTGGCCTTTTGGGACATGAAGTTATATGGTATAAAGTACCTCCTGTCCAAAAATGAGCTCATTCGACTTAAAATGAGCAAGTTATGACTATTTCAATATTTAGGTTTTTTTCGATTTAAAAAAGCTATTATAACCTGAGTTCTATAACTCAGATGACCATGAAATTTAAACTAGAAGCTCACGTTAACATGTGTAAGGTCCTTCCAAGATTTGGGAATTTTTGAGTTAAACTTGAGGTAGCTAATTTCTTAAGGAATTAATTAGAAATTGATTTTTGAAAATAGTAAATGAATTTTAAAAATTCGAGAAAAATATATTTTTATTATGGGACTATATTATGCTAAATCCCAGAAAAGAAATATTTTTGGGACTGATTTGGTATTTTTCATTAAAATAGTTTAGTTACTGAACATATGAGTTAAATATGTTATGTGAAGTAACAAAGTTGAAAATATGATTTTATGGCTAGAGAATCTTATATAGAGTATATGCATATTTTTTTTGATGAGGATTTGATCATTAGTGATGATATCTTATGAGTATGACATTTTTGAATGATTAAATGCATTATATGGTAAAAACGTAAACAATTGAAATAAATTATTTATAAATTTAAGAAGTGATTAAAATATTGTTATAATATTAATGATATTAGATTATAAGATTATTAAGTGATTGATAACATGGGGATATTCTTGAATCTCGGATAAATTATATTATAAATGTTTAATATTTATCCTTTATCTCATTTGATTGATTCTTTATATCATTATCCTCATGTTTATATTATGTTGAAAGTCATCCGCATGGCTGTGGTGCATAGATGGACTTGGTATGATTATATGACTGAAGATTGTTCGGTATAATCATAACCGTAATTGAAAACACGATTATCTTTAGTAGTAGTGCATGGATAATTTGTGGTCGTGATACTAATGAATACACGATTATCTTTGGTAGTAGTAATGGATAATTTGTGGTCGTGATACTAATGAATACACGATTATCTCACGTAGTAGTGCATGGATAATTCGTGGTCGTGATACTAATGAATATCCTTGGCCCGTAGTGCGTGGATGATTCGATGATATGGATTAATTATTGAAATGAGTCTCAAAGAATGAAATATTAATTCATGGATGTGGTAAAAGTCATCTTCGGTCGTTAGTGCATTGATAGACTTGGTATGATTATGACCAAGGATTATTCTTGTATAATCATGATCAGATTTGAAAACACGAATATCCTTGGCCAAGAATTGCATGGATAATTCGTGGTCGTGATACTATTAAGTCAAGTCCTCAAAGATTATTGGTTTTACAGATTGTATATCTTTAGCCCCAGAAATGTAAAGATGAATTGTTAATGAATATCTTTATTTTTGGATTGCAAAGATGAATTTAATGTTTTCAACGATAAAGGTATTCAAGGTATCCTCACCTCTTTATCATACTGTCGTATCGCACCACTAATTTCGAGGGCGAAATTCCATAAGGAGGGAGATCAGAGACCCCAGTATTTTATCAATAAAGATTTAAATTTTGTCGAAATAATTTTTAATATTATGGTGTGAATTTGAGATAAATATTATAGTTGTGGGTAGTATTTATAAATTTTGTAAAGTATGCAAGTGGTTATATTATATTCGATTGGTGGGGAATATTCGATTTAGCAGGAATATTCGCATAAACTACTCAATCATTGGTGGACCCTACAATGTAATTATTGTCGGATTGAGAAAACGACAAAATATTTTATTGAAATAACGGCGGAAGTTTTACCGCTTGATCTTGTTGAACTACTCGGTAGTAAAAGTACAATGTACGTGTGGTTGCATAAAGTAGCACACCAGTATTGATTATCGATGCTTATGTGAGAAGTCACTCATTTGATTCCATTATTGTTTATTAATAATATGAATTATTATAAGCGATAATGACGTTTTTTTTATTTGTATTATTAACGTAATAAAATGTAAACATCTTTTATATAAAAATGTATACTTTATTAAAGTTATTCTATAAATAGAATATATTATATTTTATTATGCATAGTGTTTGCATAGTAAAATGTTTTTATATAAATAGAATATATGATATTTTATTTAAAAGATTTTGCTTTAAATATGGGCCGTCGATTAAAGTAAATCAATCTGGACCGCTTCATGGATTAATTACTATGCATTCTATTTTCCTATAAATAAGCTCATTCTTTCATTATTTTCTTACGAATTCACTTTGAAACTCTAGAGAGAAATTATAGAGAGAAGCTATAGAGAGAAAATCTATAGAGAGAAGAAGAAAAGTATTCTGCTACTTTACTTTTCCAATATTCAGTTCTTCTAAGGTAAGGGTATTATTTGTTGTACCCGTAAGGGGTGTTATTCTTTCTTATTCATGAAGAGAACTTCTGTTATTCCATTCATTATTATTCTGTTGAATAACCTGTAAAAGTGGTATACCCTATACATAACTCAGATATATGCAGATACCCTATACTTGGTGAAATCCTTATGTTATTCCATTCTTATTTATTCATTTGGAATAACTCAGATACGCTGAATCCCCTATACTTGGTGATCTTCTTCATTATTCCATTCTTTATTATTCGTTGGAATATCCTGCTCATGTGTTTTACACCGGACACGGTTCCATTGTTTATTATTCGCATTTATTATTTTGTTGGAATATCCTCGTGCGTGTGTTTTACACCGACACGGTTCCATTATTTATTATTCAACATTTATTATTCTCATTTGGATCATCACAGCCGCGGTAATTTCACCGACTTTGTTCCATTATTATTATTCCGCTGAATAACTTTTTCATGCGCAATCTGCATGCATGGTGATTTCTTTTGTTATTCCATTCTTTATTATACCCAGTTGGTTAAAACTTTGACTTCTATACTCCATGAAATTAGTAGAATATCCTTGATATTTGTGTTTCATCCAAAGATCTTTTCATGTAAATATTCTTCCGATCATTCTTGAATTTTACTCTAGAAAACAAAGATCTTGTTGACAATTTGGACGTTAATAAATCCTTGAGAAATTAATTCTTGAACTTGTTTTATTGAATTCTTATATCATTGTCATCATCCTCATGTTTATATTATGTTGAAAGTTATCTTTGGCTTACGTGCATGAGATGAACTTAGTATGATTATGACCGAGGATCATTCGTATAATCATGGCTTGTTATAAATGATGTGATAAAAGTCCTCGGTGGCACAGAATGCAAATGATGGATAGTTTTTGGTATGATTATGACCGGGGGTGATTCTAAGATAGTCATGACCATTGATAATTTGATGAAAATCCTTGACCGTGGGTGGCACAGGATGATTAGATATTGTGGTTTATTCATTAAACCGAGTCTTAGTGATAAAAATTTATGAAAACCTTTTAAAACCTAAAAGATAGTAGACTTTATTTTCTACTTGACTCTTTAATGGATTGCATATTCATTGCAGATTAAATTGGTTGTCTATTGTATTTTATCGCTTTAACATCAACTTTGAAGGCTAATGATAATTTATTCTCGCATTATCTTAGTCATAATATTTCTTCTTGGGCTAGTTGAGCTCACCCTTTCTTTCACTAATCTCTTCCGAAATGAGAACATAGCTCGACAAGTCGGGGGAACGGAGTAATGGTCCGAGGATAGCATTAGTAGTCCTCACTATTCTCGTGAAATAGTGTGATAATAGTTGTAATGAGGACTCCTTTTGAGTTTGTAGATAATATCTAGTAGACAATATTTGTATTCAAACTCACGGTTTATGTCATATAAGTACCACGACGCTTATGTTAGTAAGTTGTATTTGAATTTATGTACCATGTGTAAGTGGCGACCCAAGATGGGTGACGATACCTAATTTTAAAGGCCACGAGAAAACTTCGATTTACAAGTGTGATTTTCAATTCTAACCTAAGCACCCTATTTATAGGAAAATGCTTAGAACACCAAAGTAGAAAATTTAATTTAATATTATTATTATTTTTTCTAAATTTTCCTCGCATACTAACTGAATTCAGCCATCAACCACACCCCAATAAAAACAACAAAAAAACTTTTTCTCACTTAAACCATTTTAAACTTCAAAAAATGATAATCAATTAATCCTCAAACTTCAATAATTCATAATAAATAGCCCTTTTGTCGGAAAATTTGAATCTCATGACCTTCTATAGGAAATTCAATTCTCTACAACTTTGCGTAAGAAAGTTTTTCTAAATTCCAAATGAAATTGGACCAAATCCACAAATGAAAGATTTTACAAAAGTTATAATCAAATTTCAAATTGAATAAATGGGGTCCACCGACATGTTTAACATGTTTTAAACATTTATTGCAATAAAATACTCTTCCTCCTCGTATACTCATATATCCCACATTCGTTGTAAAAATATATCACCATTATTATATTATTAAAATATAATAATATATTTAAATGAATTATTTTATCGAGAAAAGATAAAATTTCAATTTTCAACAATTGTCACATTAAAAATTTTCTCCATCTATATCCACATAAAATCAATATTTTCCTCATCATATGAATCAATAATTAATTATTCACAAATAATATTACAGAAATCACAATATCGACAACCAGGCGCTTCTCGGAAGAGAGGGCTTTCGATAAGAATTTCTCCTTCTTGGCGCAATTAGGTGACCAAACCTCTCCTTAGATAGAACTTTCTAGACATTGCCAATAATGTTATCTAATAATATTATTCAGATAATATGAATTATTGCTTCGATAATGAAAAATACCGTGTAATGACAATTATCAAACAACAACAATATAAAATATCAACGCAAAGAATTATTAAATCAATAAAATAATTGAATAAAAGAATTATCAGAACCATTATTGAGTAGTGCCTTCTTACATAAGAATCAATAATTGGTGCAATACCGCAGTCTATTGTGTTTTAACCACCGAAGTATTTTAACAAAGATAATACTTGAATAACCACGCCTGTATATTTTAAACAACTTATATTTGTCGCTTTCTTCATCCAATCGCTATCCATTATGGGGTCCACAAAAGATCGCTACTATTAATATTTAATATTCCCAACAAAAAGAGATATTCCACGACCAAACGAATATTCCCAAACAACAATGAATATTTTATAACCACTTGCTTATTTTAAAATATTTGCGTATTTTACCCCATAACTATCCACATTAATCAAATCAACCCTTACTATTTCAAAATAGAAAATTAAATTTCATTAATAATAAGTTGGGGTCTTACAACCTCCCTTCTTATGAAATTTTGTCCTCGAAATTGACGTCGCACTGTGTTTTCAAAAGGTGAGGATACCTCGCTTTCATTTCCGCTTTCTAACTCCCGGTCATTTCTCTATATAGCATGATTCCTCCACAAAACTTTAACTTGTGGTATGACCTTTCTTGCGCGTAGGGACATGCTCCTTCCTATCCAAGATCTTGACAGTACCTCCTCATACGTTAAGTCTTCACTATCTCGTCCTGGGTTTCTAACTCTATAACGTGATTCGGGTCTTTCACATATTTACGAAGTACGAGATATGTGAAACACATTATGAACACGAGAGACATACTTTTGAGGTAACGCGAGTCTATAGGCTACATTTCCTACTCGGTCCAAGAATTTGAAATGGACCAATAAATCGTGGATTGAGCTTTCCTCTCTTCCCAAATCTTGTAACTCCCTTCCATGGAGCAACTCGCGCAACAATACACGATCCCCTATACTAAATTCCACGTCCTTTTGATGAAGATCCGCATAACTCTTTTGTCGATCTTGTGCCGCTTTGTATACGTTGTCGAATCATTTGGATCTTTTCCGTAGTCATACGTACTCAACTCGGGTCCCAACAATGTTGCTTCACCCACCTCGTCCCCAACATACTTTGAGAGTTTACATTTTCGTCCATATAATGCTTCAATGGAGCCACACCTATACTTGCACGATAATCATTGTTGTAGGAGAATTCCACCAATGGTAAATACTTATCCCAACCGCCTTGAAGTCTGTGACATAGAGTCTTAATAGATCTTCAAGAGTTTGAATAGTCCTCTCGATTGTTCGTCTGCTTTGAGGATGGTATGCCGAATCAATCGTAAAACTGCGCCCATAGCTTTTTGCAAGCTAACCCAAAATCTTGAAGTGAATCTTGGTCACGATCCAAACTATGGATACAGGCATGCCATGCAACCTCACAATCTCATTCACGGACATACTAGCAAGACGTTCAAGGAATAAGTCTCCGTGACGGCAAGAAATGAGCGGACTTGGTTAATCTATCAACAATAACCCAAATAACATTGATGCCTTGAAAACCGTAGGAAGACCAATGAACGAAATCCATGGTAATGTGTTCCCACTTCCATTTCGAAATCTCAAGTGGTTGCAACGGACCCTTTAGGTACTAGATGCTCGCCTTTACACGCTGGCAAGTTAAACACATCGAGATAAACTTTGCAATCTCTCTCTTCATATTGTTCCACCAAAATGTATGTCAAGATCACGATACATTTTAGTACTTCCAGGATGGATTGCAAAATGGTCTATTGTGTGCCTTCATCATAATCTTGTACTTCAAATCGTAGTCGTTAGAACACAAAGTCTAGAGTGGACTCAAGTATTCCTTCTTCATTAATTCTCGCTTCCTAATAGCTCCTTCTTGTACTTTCTTCTTCATACGCGCATCCTCCGGTTACGCTGGCTTGAGCAACTTAACTATTTCTATTAAAGTTGGCTCTATCGTATACTTGACATCATCGCACTCATTCCTCGCATATGATCTTCTACTCAACGCGTCACCTACCACGTTCGCTTTTCTAGGATGGTATTGAATAGTGTGGTCATAGTCTTTCAATAGCTCGAGCCAACGCGTTCACGATGTTGAGTTCTTTTTTGAGTGAAGAAATATTTAAGGCTTTTATGGTCTCAATATTTCTCCACTTTCTCCCATATAGATAGTGCCTCCATATCTTTAGCATGAAAACGATCACATGAACTCTAGATCATGAGTAGGATAATTCCTCTCATATTCTTTAAGTTGTCGCGAGGCATAGGCTATGACTTTCCCACGCCGCATGAGAACACATCCTAACCCTTTGCAGAAGCATCGTTGTAGATAAAAAATCCATCCGAACCGGATGGTATTGTTAGAACAGTGCGAAATGAGTCTCCTCTTGAGCTTTTGGAAACTCTTCTCGCATTCTTCGCTCCAAACGAATTTTGTATCCTTCCGAGTTAGCTGAGTTAATGGAGTAGCGATTCGAGAAAACCCTTCCACGAATCTCCGATAATAACCACTAGACCCGAAAGCTACGCATTCTTGGCCACCGACTTTTGCTGGTTGCTAACTTTGTATTGCTTCAATCTTCACGGGTCCACGGATACTCCATGTTTTGACACCACGTGCCCAAGAAATGCTACTTCCTCAAGCCAGAACTCGCATTTCTTCAATTTGTCATATAGTTTGTTTTCACGAAGCCTTTGGAGTACTAGCTTCAAATGGTGCTCATGATCTTCACGACTTTTGGAATATATGAGGATGTCATCAATAAAGACAACAACAAACTGATCCAAATATTCCTTGAATACTCGGTTCATCATATCCATGAAAGTCAGCAGGAGCATTAGTTAGTCCGAAAGACATGACTTAGAATTCATAATGCCCATACCGAAGTTCTCAGGCGCCTTTGAATATCCTCGCCTTCTAATCTTCACCGATGATATCCGTAATCGAAGATCGATTTTGAAAAGAATTGTGCCCTCATGAATTGGTCAAACAAGTCATCAATACGAGGTAGAGGATACCTATTCTTGATGGTGACATGTTTCAATTCCGATAGTCAATACAAAGTCGCATACTCCCGCCTTTCTTCTTTACTTAAAAAAAACAGAGCACCCCAAGGAGATGTACTAGGACGAATGAAACCGATGTCCAACAATTCTTGTAGTTGGACCTTTAACTCCTCAAGTTCAATTGGAGCCATTCGATATGGGGTTTTAGAAATGGGCTTTGTACCGTGTTCAAGATCAATAAAGAATTCAACTTCACGTTCTGGGGTAGAATCGAAGTTCTTCAGAAATACGTCGGAAAATCAATAACAATGAGAATATTATTCAAATTTGACGTGTCTTTATTCAAATCCATAACATGGGCTAAGAAAGCTTGACATCCGTTTTCAATAAACGAATAGCTTTATGATTAGATATGACAATGATTGATTTTAATGGTTTAGTTGATTGAATTCGCATAACAATCAGGTTGGTTAGGAATATGAAAACTAACAACCTTACGAAAAACAATTAATTTTGGCATGATGAGTAGTTAACCAATCAATCCCTAAAATCACATCAAAAGCAAGTATCTTTAAAGAGATAAGGTCAATGTAAAGTGATGGTGCCAACTTGAATCAAACAAGATTTATAAACATGTGGATGTGATGAAAGTTTCTCCTAACGGAAAGTTTCCACATATAGGTCAAAGTCTAATTTCTCCTGAGTCAAGTTTAAACGTTGAACACAAGCGGAGAGATAAATGAATGGGTATGCACCCCAGATCAAGTAAGGTATAAACTTCGCAAGAATTTATAAATAGCTTACCCGCGATCACCTCGTTTGGGTTCTCGCATTTTGACCACCACAACAAACGCTCTTCCGAGAACCGTTGACTTTGACTTTTCTCGGGACGATCTTTTTGAGTCACCGTCCCCATTGAACTAGGTTTCGCTACCGTACAATCTCGAGCGATATGTCCTTCCTTTCCACAATTATAGCATACCTTGAATCATTGTGGGACGGTTTGATCGATATGTCCTCTTTCCCGGATTTATAGCATATACCCCAAGTGGTCGTTCTCTCCTCCTTAGAACCGATTCTTTTTAAAGACCGCCGTCTTCACATGGTCGTTGTTAAATCTCCTCTTTTAAAATCTCCTCCCCGACTCGCTTCTTCTATTTTCATGGCTATGATTACCACCAGAGTGGTTACCATTTTTGTCCGTCTGTTTTTTTTCTTCGCTTGTTATTGTTATTCTGCTGACCGCTATCTCCGGTATGATCCTCGGTTATGGTCCCTCATTGAACATACTCGTTATCTCGCTTCTAACAATTGAGCCCTCATTAACAACATCTCTGATAGAGAAAAATTTATGAGAAATGAGATACCGACGACGCCGGGTTTCAAACCTCTAAGAAACATCCGCGTCATACGTTCCTCATTCTCCACCAAATGAGGTGCAAACTCGATAACTCGCAAACTTTGCCTCGTCTTCGAGACACCGCCATGTTGTTTTGTTCTAATCTGATGAACTCCACTTCCTTCATATAACGAACACTTTCGTGAAAGTATTTGTCATTAAATAGTTTCAAACGTCTCCCAAGACATCTTGAGTGCGGCTAGATGGAGTACGCTTCACGATCTCCACCATGAGTCTCGCCTTGCCACGAAATATAAAGGTGGCGAATGGAACCTTCTATTCTCCGCGTGCATCCCAAGACATCGAATATCTTGGTAATTTGCTTGACCCATGTTTCCGCCGTGATCGGATCCGGCTTTCCTTAAATTCGTGGTCCCAACTCTTTGAACTTGCTTGGTGTGACAACCCGTGTGAATTGCTATCATTTCCTCCTGTATTTTGAACACAAGTCTCCCTCGTTTGATTTTGCATGAACTGCAAAAAGCTTCTAAACATCCCCTCGCTCATCATCTCGCTTCAATGGTGTTGTTCACGGAGGAACATTGCCACTTGTTGTGACGCTTCTCCTCGTTGGTGAGTACAAAGGCGTCTCCACGGTCTCATTTCCATTGTTAATATTCTCACGACATTCTCAAATACCGCCATAAAACAAGGGTTAATTAAGGAAATCAATATATCACATAATATCCCTATATATCTTGACCAACTAACAAATAAGCTTAGTAGGACACACTAGCGAAGGATTTACTCGCCTCTCCTCCTAGTTCTATTCCCCGATCTCCGCCAGAGATCATATCCTAAACTCGATACCAACCGTGACGCCCCCAAAATAGGTATACATCACCCATTCTCGAAAGTGTGAATATAGGTGTAAAAACAACTACAACTTTATTATTACAACAAGAAAATTGTGAGTTTGAATACAAATATTATCTTCTAGACAATATCTATACTCAAATAAATCCTTATCACATTTATTGATACATTATTTTACAAAAATGGTGAGGACTACTAAATAACTCTCTCTAGAACCTTCATTCCATACCCCGACTCGTGTTCGCTATATTCTCGCCTCACCGAGAAGAAAAATGGAACAAAAAGGAAAAGGGTGAGCTCAACTAGCCCAAGAAAGAATATTATGACTAAGATAATATACAACAAATTATCATTAGTCTTCAACAGGAAAAATCTAATAGAATACAATAGACAACAAGTTTTAAATCAATATTCGCAATGGAAATAATAATTCATTAGAAGAGTTAAGTAGAGAATGCAAACTACTATCTTCTATATATGAATTTAAAAGTTCATCGTCGATATTTTATCCTCAAACATCAATCAACATATATCCGAATCAAATATTCATCTTTGCACTACTGAGCCAAAGATATTTATCGACCGGTCATGTTCATCTAAACACTGCTCATCTTTGCACTCTGAGCCAAAGATATTAATCGATCGGTCATGTTCATCTCAACATGTTCATCTTTTGCACTACGCCAAAGATATTCATCAAGAAATCATTCATCTTTTGCACTACAGCCAAAGATATTCAATAATATCATCATTTAGGATCGAGGATGATGAAAATATTTTAAAGAAAACGAATCCAAAGTGAAACAAAAGAACAATTATTAGGGATTCGGATTTTAAACAATCCAAGTTCAAAAATACTTCATAAGTAATCATAGTGGAGTAAAATTCAAGAATGATCAAAACATAGATACAATCAAAGCTAGTATCCACAATAGATATTTTAGACGAAAAGGAAAATTTTTTATTTTTCAGATGAATAGTGTCCGATTCAGTAAATAATAAGTAATATTGTGAATAAAGGCCAGATATCGTGAATAGTAATTCCAACACCAAAAGTTCCAAATTTGATAAAACTTCAGATCAATATTTCAAAGATAATGATATTGAAGAAATAATATCATTCTGAAAAAAATAATATCCTTACCTCGAAAGATCAAGATTTCTAATTAAACACCTAATATAGGCTATGACTTGAACTTGCACGTATAGAAATACTCAAAGTATACTCAAAATACTCACAAGAATACGCTCGATAATATAGAGAAAACTTGAGCTTTACGGTGTGATTTTCAATTCTAACCTAAGTACCCTATTTATAGGAATATGCTTAGAACACCAAAGTAGAAAATTTAATTTAATATTATTATTATTTTTTCTAAATTTTCTTACGCATACTAACTGAATTCAGCCATCAACCACACCCCAATAAAAACAACAAAAACGTTTTTCTCACTTAAACCATTTAAAACTTCAAAAATGATAATCAATTAATCCGAAACTTTAATAATTCATAATAAATAGTCCTTTTATCGAAAAATTCAAATCTCATGTCTTTTTATAGGAAATTCAATTCTCTACAACTTTGCGTAAGAAAGTTTTTCCAAATTCCAAATGTAAATTGACCGAAATCCACAAACAGGCGATTTTACAGGCTATAATCAAATTTCAGTCAATAAATGGGGTCCACCGACATGTTTAACATGTTTTAAACATTTATTGCAACAAAAATACTCTTCCTCCTCGTATACTCATATATCCCATATTCGTTGTAAAAATATCACCATTATTATATTATTAAAATATAATAATATATTTAAATAAATTATTTTATCGTAAAAGATAAAATTTTAATTTTCAACAATTGTCACATTAAAATTTTCTCCATCTATATCCACATAAAATCAATATTTTCCTCATCATATGAATTAATAATTAATTATTCATAAATAATATTACGTAATCACAATATTGACAACCAAAGCGCCTCTAAGAAAGAGGGGGCTTTCCAATAAGAATTTCTCCTTACTAAGCCAAGCAATTAGGTGACCAAACCTTTCCTTAGATGAACTTTCTAGACATTGCCAATAATGTTATCTAATAATATTATTCAGATAATATGAATTATTGCTTCGATAATGAAAATCTTTGTAAATGACAATTATCAAAACAACAAAGAATATAAAATATCAACGCAAAGAATTATTAAATCAATAAAATATCGAATAGTAATTATCGTAACCATTATTGAGTAGTGCCTTCTTACATAAGAATCAATAATTGGTGCAATACTGTGTGTGCTTTATGTTTTAAACAATTTAGTATTTTAACAAGATAATCTGTAATAACTACGCTGGCATTATTTTTAAACAACTTATATTTGTCGTTTTCTTCATCCAATCGCTTTTCTTACGTTATGGGGCCCATTAAAATATCTTTAGCTGCCGTAAGCATACGAATATTCCCCGACAAAAAGAATATTCCACGACCAAAAACGAATATTCCCTAATAACAATGAATATTATATAACCACTTGCTTATTTTAAAATATTTGCGTATTTTACCCATAACTATCCACATTAATCAAATCAACCCTTACTATTTCAAAATAGAGAAAATTAAATTTCATTAATAATAAGTTGGGGTCTTACATCTTATCTGTCGTGACTAAGTTTTTACACTTCAGGAATAACATTACTAATATGATTACAATCAAATAATCCTCAGTCATAATCATACTAAGTCCATCTATGCACTATGTGCCACGAGATGACTTTCAAAAAATATAAATATGAGGATGATGACAATGATATAAGAATTCAATAAAACAAGTTCAAGAATTAATTTGTCCAATAACAAATAACGTCCAAATTGTCAACATGATACTGCTTTGTAGAGTAAAATTCAAGAATGCTCAGAAGAATATTTGCATGAAAAGATCTTTGGATGGAGCCTTGAATTATCGAGGATATTCCACTTATTATATGGAGTATAGAAGTCAAAACTTTAACCAACCGAGTATAATAAAGAATGGAATAACAAAAGAAATCACCATGCATGCGGTACTTTGCATAGAAACGAAGTTATTCCAATGTAATACTAAATAACGGAACCGGTCGGTGAAATTCATGCCGGCGTGATGTTCCAACACAATAATAAAGAATGGAATAACAACGAAATCACCATGCATGCGGTACTTGCGCAGATAGGTTATTCAATGTAATACTAATAATAAATGCAGAATCGAATCGTGCATAAAATGCATGCATACGATATTCCAATAGAATAATAATAAAAGGCGGAACCCGGTCCCAATAAAACGCATTGATGTGATATTCGATAGAATAATTAAGATTTTATTAGTCCCAAAGAAACGCATGACATGGATATTCCAATGTAATAGTAAAGACGTAATAATAGAAGAATGTCACCAAGTATAGGGTAGTTCAAGCGTATCACGAAGTTATTCCAATGAATAATAAAGAATGGAATAACATAAGTTCTCTTCATGAATACTGAAAAGAATAACACCCTTACGAGTACAACAATTAACATTCCCTACCTTAAGAAGAAGAGTATGATATATAAGTAGTGAAGTAGCGAATACTTTCTTCTTTCTCTCTATAGTTTATCTCTCTGTAGAGTTTTAGTGAATTAAGTAAGAAAATAATGAAGGAATGAGCTTCTATTTATAGAAAAATGGACCGCATAGTAACTAACTCATGACCGGTCCAGATTGATTTACTTTAATCTGAGGGTTCATATTTAAAGCAAAATCTTTTAAATAATATATATTATATATATATAATATATATAATATGTAAAACAATATCAAGAGCACAGGACTCCAATTGATTTCATCACCAAGTTTTTCAATCTTGCATATATTTAATAATGCAATAATGCACCATTATGTAATCTAGCCAAATTCCCCCCACTTTGTCAACAAAGCTATACATATATATAATAATAATAATAATAATAATAATAATAATAATAATAATAATAATAATAATAATAATAATAATAATAATAATTGTACTCCTCAACGTGAATAACAATTTTCCAAACCCACCCACTTGACAACTTGACAACTTATATATATATATATATATATAACTCTTATATATATATAAGTAATAAAATAAAACTGAGATTACTTCTCACGTAAGTCTTGATAATCAATACTGCAAAGCTATTACGTAACCACGCCATTCGCATTTCTTTTACTACCGAGTAATTCAACAAGATTAATGATAAAACTTCCGCCGTTATTTTTAATAAAATATTTTGTGTCGTTTTCTCAATCCGAATGATAATTTTGTTAGGGGTCCACTATTAATTATGTTGTCGTATAAATATTCCTGTTAAAACGAATATTCCCAAATAATTCAAATATTATATAACAACTTATGTACTTTGCAAAATTTATAAATATTAGCCACAACTATAACATTATATCAAATTTATTCCATAATATTCAAAAATAATATTTATAGAAAATTCATTTTTATTTATAAAAGTTGGGGTCTTACAATCTCCCCTTCTTATGAAATTTTGCCCTCGAAATTAGGGTACGTACCTGGTATGTCAAAGAGGTAAGGATACCTTGATTTCATTTCAGATTCTAACTCCTAGGTCATTTCCTCAACATCGTGGTTCCTCCATAAAACTTTGACTTGAGGTATAATCTTGGAGCGTAGAATATGTTCCTTCTTATTGAAGATTTGAACATGAACCTCTTCATACGTTAAATCTTCCGCTATTTCGTCCAGTTTTAACTCAATAATATGGTTCGGGTCTTCCACATATTTACGTAACATGGATATGTGAAAACGCGTTATGAACACGAGACATACTTGGCGGTAAAGTGAGTCTATAGGCCACGGTTCCTACTCGATCAAGGATTAAAAATGGGTAGATGAATCGAGGATTGAGCTTTCCTCTCTTTCCAAATCTCGTAACTCCTTTCCATGGAGCAACACGTAACAACACATGATCTTCTATATCGAATTTCCACGTCGTTTGATGAAGAGCAAGACATAACTCTTTATGTCGATCTTGTGAGGTTTTTATACGTTGTCGGATCGTTTGAATCTTTTTCGTGAGTCATACGTACCAACTCGGTCCCAACAACGTTGCTTCACACACCTTATCCCAAAGATACTCGGAGAACGGCCCTTTCTTCCATACAATGCCTCGAATGGAGCCATGCCAATGTTTGATAACTATTGTTGTGGGAAAACTCCACCAATCTGGTAAGAACTTGTCCCAACTTCCTCTTGAAGTCAAGGACACGAGTCTTAATAAATCTTCCGTAGTTTGAATAGTCCTCTCGATTGTCCGTCCGCTTAAGGATGATATCTTAGAACTAAATCGTAAATCCGTGCCCATAGCTTTTTGCAAACTAACCCAAAATCGTGAAGTGAATCTTGGGTCTCGATCGAAACTATGGATACTACTTTGTCTGAGCAAGACGTTCAAGTGTATAAGTTTCTCGTATTGGTAAGAAATGAGCGATTTTGGTCAATCTATCAACAATGACCCAAATCGCATCAATGCCTTGAAAAACCTTGGGAAGACCAAAGATGTGAAATCCATGGTATTGTGCTCCCACTTACATTCTGGAATTTCAAGTGGTTGCAATGGACCTTTTGGTACTTGATGCTCCGCCTTGACTCGTTGACAAGTTAGACACCTTGAGATAAACAGCGCTACCTCTCTCTTCATATTTCTCCACCAAAATGTATGACGAAGATCATGATACATTTTGGTACTCCCATGATGGATTGCAAACGGTGTGTTGTGCGCCTCCATCATGATTTTATACTTTAACTTAGGATCGTTAGGAACACAAAGTCTAGAGTTGACTCGAAGTATTCCTTCATCATCGATTCTTTCTTTTGGCATCACACCTTCTTGCACTTTCTTCCTCATACGCATCTGTAACTTGAGTAGCTTTAATTTTATCAATTAAAGTCAGTTCTACTCGTATATTCGCCATCATCACATGGGTCCCTGGAGTCTTTATCTCTATCTCCATCCTTTGCAAGTCATACAAAATGGGCCTTTGCGTTGACAATATTACACTCGTACCCGCATATGATATTCTACTCAATGTGTCAGCTACCACGTTCGCTTTTCCAGGATGGTATTGGATGGTATGAGCATAGTCTTTCAACAGTTCAAGCCAACGTCGTTGTCGCATGTTGAGTTCCTTTTGAGTGAAGAAATATTTGAGGCTTTTATGATCCATAAAGATCTCCACTTTCTCCCCATACAAGTAATGCCTCCAAATCTTTAGTACGAAGACAACAGCTGCCAACTCTAGATCATGAGTAGGATAATTCCTCTCATATTCTTTGAGTTGTCATGAGGCATAGGCTATGACTTTCCCATGTTGCATGAGAACACATCCTAACCCTTTTCTTGAAGCATCACTGTAGATGACAAATCCCTCCGAACCAGATGGTATTGTCAGAACAGGTGCTGAAATGAGTCTCCTCTTGAGTTCTTGAAAACTCTTCTCACATTCCTCGCTCCAACCGAACTTTGTATCTTTTCGAGTCAGCTGAGTTAGTGGAGTAGCGATTCGAGAAAACCCTTCTACGAATCTCCGATAATAACCAGCTAAGCCGAGAAAGCTACGTACTTTGGTCACTAATTTAGGTTGCTCCCAGCTTTGAATAGCTTCAATCTTTGCTGGGTCAACAAATATTCCATGACTTGATACCACGTGCCCAAGGAATGCTACTTCCTCAAGCCAGAACTCGCATTTCTTCAACTTGGCATAAAGCTTATATTCACGAAGCTTTTGGAGTATCAGCCTTAAGTGTTGCTCATGATCTTCACGGGTTTTGGAATATATGAGGATGTCATCAATAAAGACGACCACAAAGTGATCCAAATATTCCTTGAATACTCGGTTCATCATATCCATGAAGGCGTTAGGAGCATTAGTCAATCCAAAGGACATGACTAGGAATTCATAATGCCCGTCATGCTAGTTCTAAAAAGCCGTCTTTGGAATGTCATCGGTTCTAATCTTCAATTGGTGATATCCTGAACGAAGATCAATCTTTGAAAAGAATTTGGCTCCTTGCAACTGGTCAAATAGGTCATCAATACGTGGCAATGGGTACCTATTTTTGAGGGTGACATGGTTCAACTCCCGATAATCAATACAAAGTCGCATACTCCCATCTTTCTTTTTCACAAATAGAATAGGAGCACCCCAAGGAGAAGTACTAGGACGAATGAAACCGATGTCTAACAATTCTTGTAGTTGGGTCTTTAACTCCTGAAGTTCAATAGGAGCCATTCGATATTGGGCTTTGGAAATAGGTTTTGTACCAGGTTCAAGGTCGATATAAAATTCAATTTCACGCTTTGGGGGTAGGCCAGGAAGTTCTTCAGGGAATACATCAGGAAATTCATTAACAATAGAAATATCATTCAAAACTGACGTATTTTTGTTTAGATCCGTGACATGAGCTAAGAAAGCTTGACATCCATTTTTCAATAAACGAATGGCTTTATGGCTTGAGATGACAGTGATTGATTTTAATGGTTTGGTTGCTTGAATTCGCATAATAGGTTGATTAGGAATATGAAAGCTAACAACCTTACGAAAACAATCAATTTTTGCATGATGAGTAGTTAACCAATCAATCCCTAGAATTACATCAAATGCAAGTATTTTCAATGAAATAAGATCCGACAGTAATGTGTGGGTACCAACTTGAACCAAACAAGACTTATAAACCGTGGATGTAATGAAGGTTTCTCCCAACGGAGTTTCAACAGTTAAGTCAAAGTCTAATTTCTCTGGAGTCAAATTTAAACGTTGAGCGCAAGTGGGAGAAATAAAAGAATGGGTAGAACCGGTATCAAATAAGGTATAGACTTCGCTAGAGTTTATAATAAGCTTACCCGTGATGACCTCATTCGGGTTCCTTGCTTTCTGGGAGGTTACTACAAACGCTCTCCCTTGCATTACCGGCTTTGACTTTTCTCGGGATGCCTTTGGTGCCTCCATCTGGCTGAACTTGTCTTCTGATGAATGACAAAATCGGCTAAGTGACCTTCTTCCACAATTATAACATGCGATTGACTGAGATCGCTGCAGTTTGGACTGATGTGTCCCTCCCCTCCGCATTTGAAGCATATGATAGGTGGTCGTTCTCCTTCCTTAACAACGGGTGTTGGTGCTGACGTCCTTCCATCATTGTTGAATCTCCTTTTCTTGAAATGTCCATTTTTACTGTCTTGGCCATGATTACCACCGAACAGTGACGCCCCCAAAATTAGGTATACATCACCCATCTTGAGTCGCCAGATACATGGTACAGAATTTAAATATAACTTAATAAAACAACTGTCGTGTACAATACGACAAAACATAAACTGTGATTTTGAATACAAATATTGTCTACTAGAGAGTATACAAACTCAAAAGGAGTCCTCATTACAATTATTATCACATTATTTCATAGAATAGTGAGGACTACTAATGCACCATCTAGGACCATTACTCCGTTCCCTGACTCGTCCCAGCTATATTCTCATTTCCTGAAGAGAACAGTGAAAGAAAGGGTGAGCTCAACTAGCCCAAAGAAAATATTATGACTAAGATAATGTAGAATAAATTATCATTAGCCTTAAACAAGATTAAACCGATACAATATAACAAACATCAAGTTTAAGCTGCAAATGAACAAGCAATCCATTAAAAGAGTCAAGTAGAGAATAAAATCTACTATCTTTTATGATTTAAAAGATTTTCATCACTTTTATCATTGGGACTCGACTTAATAAACAATCCACATCATCGAATCACCCCACACTACTGACCAAGGATATTCTTTAGTATCACGACCACAATTATCCATGCACCTTTGCGAAGCGAAGAATATTTGTGTATTCATTAATGGTCATGATCATGCCAACAACTCGTCCATCAATACAAGACAGACCCAATGAGGAATTTTACCACATTATTTGTAATATTACGGTGGTGATTACAATCAATAATCCTCGGTCATAATCATACCAAGTCCATCTATGCACTACAAAGCCATGATGACTTTAAAAAAAATATAAATATGAGGATGATGACAATGATATAAGAATTCAATAAAACAAGTTCAAGAATTAATTTGTCCAAGAACCAATAACGTCCAAATTGTCAACATGATACTACTTTGTAGAGTAAAATTCAAGAATGCTCGTAAGAATATTTTCATGAAAAGATCTTTGGATGAAGCACAATTATCAAGGATATTCCACTAATTTCATGGAGAATAGAAGTCAAAACTTTAACCAACTGAGTATAATAAAGAATGGAATAACAAAAGAAATCACCATGCATGCGGTACTTCGCATAGACAGGTTATTCCAATAGAATACTAAATAATCGGAACCGTCGTCAAAGTAAATTGCACCGGGATGTTTCAACACAATAATAAAGAATGGAATAACAATGTAAATCATCATGCATGTGGTACTTTGCATAGAGCAAAGTTATTCCAATGTAATACTAATAAGGGCGGAATCAGTCCGTAAAAATGCATGAGACATGATATTCAATAGAATAATAATAAAGATTTTAAACCGTGTCCCACCAGAAAAACGCATGCACAGGATATTCCAAATGAATAATAAACACGTAGAATCGTGTCCAGCAGTAAACGCATTATGTGATATATTCTAACGTAATAGTAAAAGACGGAATAATAGAAGAATGTCACCAAGTATAGGGTAGCCCGCGTATATAGGTTATTCCAACAGAATAATAAAGAATGGAATAACATAAGTTCTCTTCATGAATACAAAAGAATAACACCCCTTACGAGTAAAACAAATAATATTTCCTGCCTTAAGAAGAAGAGTACTGGATATATAAGTAGTGAAGTAGCATAATACTTTCTTCTTTCTCTCTATAGTTTATCTCTCTAGAGTTTTAGTGAATTCGTAAGAAAATAATGAAGGAATGAGCTTCTATTTATAGAAAAATGGACTGCATAGTAACTAACTCATGAACGGTCCAGATTGATTTACTTTAATCTGACGGTCCATATTTAAAGCAAAATCTTTTAAATAATATATTATATATATATATAATATATATAACATGTGTAGACAATATCAAGGCATGGGACTTCAATTGATTTCATCATCCAAGTTTTTCAATCTTGCATATATTTTATAATGCAATAATGCACCATTATGTAATTTAGCTAAATTTCCCCCTCCCACTTTGTCAACAAAGCTATATATATATACACATATATAATAATAATAATAATAATAATAATAATAATAATAATAATAATTGTGACGACCCCAAAATAGGTCCATTCCATCCAACCCATTCTGAGTCGCCAAATACATGGTACAGAAACAACTACTACTTTATTATCACAACAATAAAACTGTGAGTTTAAATACAAATATTATCTTCTAGACAATATTTATACTCAAATAAATCCTCATCACATTTATTGATACATTATTTTACAATAATGGTGAGGACTACTAAACAACTCTCTCTAGAACCTTCATTCCATACCCCGACTAGTACTCATTACATTCTCGCCTCCCGAGAAGAAAAATGGAACAACAAGGAAAAGGGTGAGCTCAACTAGCCCAAAGAAAGAATGTTATGACTAAGATAATATACAACAAATTATCGTTAGTCTCCAATGAGGAAAAAATCGATAGAATACAATAGACAACAAGTTTCGGATCAATATTCATGGCCGAAATAATAATTCATAGAAGAGTTACGTAGAGAATGAAATCTACTATAATCTATGAATTTAACAAATCCATCATCAATATTTTATCCTCAGAACATCAATCAATATTCATCTCAAATCAAATATTCATCTTTGCACTACGTGCCAAAGATATTCATCAATCGGTCATGTTCATCTCAACACTGCTCATCTTTGCACTAAAGGCCAAAGATATTCATCGATCGGTCATATGTTCATTTAAACACCGCTTCATCTTTGCACTACTGGGCCAAAGATATTCTTGAAAATCATTCATCTTTGACTAGGCCAAAGATATTCAATAATATCATCATTTAAGACCGAGGATGATGAAAAATACTTTTAAAGAACGAATCCAAAGGAAACAAAATGACAAGGATTAAGGATTAAGGATTCGTACTTTGTTTTATCCATGTCCAAAGAATACCTCAAAAATAATCATAGTGAAGTAAAATTCAAGAATGATCAAAACATGGATACAATCAAAGCTAGTATCCGAATAGATATTTTAGATTTAAAAGAAAAATTTTCATTTTTCTATGAATAGTGCCGATTCGTGAATAGTGTCAGATACTTGAATAGTCTTGGTATCGTGAATAGTAACTCAAACACCAAAAGATAGAAATTCCACAAAAAAACATTTTCACGCTTCATGAATAGTACTACGTGAATAAGTAACTCGTGAATAAGTAACTTATGAATAGTAACTCGTGAATAGTAACTCATGAATAGTAACCCCTATACATGAAAAAGTTCCAAATTTGATAAAAGTACCAACTAATATTTCAAAGATAATGATATTGAAGAATTAATATCATTTGAGAAGAAAATAACATCCCTTACCTCGAAAAGACGATACTTCTAGTTGAAACACACGGATATAGTCTCAAGGGAACTTGCAATCTAAACAATACTCAAAGTATACTCAAAATACTCACAAGAATATGCTCGATAATATAGAGAGAAAGAGAGAAAACTTTGTTTCGGTGTGATTTTCAATTCTAACTTAGCCCTCTGTTTATAGAAAATGTTAGCCAAAGCAAGCGCACTTGACTCTACACCGATGGCTTTACTCGCTACTATTGCCACCCACCACATTTGAAATAAAATTCAGCACATTTTTCACCAACCACAAGTGGGGCCCACTCAATTCTAGAATTTTCCACCAAAATCAATTATAAACCTAATTTAAGAATCCGACACCTCTTAAAATTCACAACAAATCATTCGTGCATTTTAATCTGTTCAAAATTTGTGGACATATACTCAACTTATGTATGTATAACATACCCAAAATTACCACAATCCAACGGTGGATTAAAAATTATAACCCCGCAATATATCTCAAAACCCCGATTTGATTTTTAATACCTCAATCCGACAAAAATACAAATAAAACATCTCAAAGATTAATTCCTTCATTAATAACCACATAAATAAATCTATCATTTATATTCATATAAAATAAATATTTCCTTATCATATGAATCAATAATTAATTATTCACAAATAATATTACAGAATCACAATTATAATGACCAAAGCTCTTCCCAGGAAAGAGGGGCTTTCCAATAAGGATCTCTCTCATCGGCGCCAGCGCAATTAGGTGACCAAACCTCTCCTTAGATGTAACTTTCTAGACATTGCCAATAATCTTATCTAATAATATTATTCAAATAATATGAATTATTGATCCGATAATGGGAAATATCAAGAAAGATGACAATTATTGAAACAAAGAATAATATAAAATACCAACGCAACAATTATTGAATCAATAAAATAAACTATTGAACAAGAATTCATCGTGAAAATTATTGAGTAGTGCCATCTTACGTCACGAATCAATAATTCAACAATCTTTATCTGTCTAAAGCCATCGCTCTTTGTCACGCCGTATTCATCGTATTTTAACCAACGGGTATTCCAACAAATCTTAATTCGAATAACTACTCCGTTATTTATAACCACCCAAACTTTGTCGTTTTCCTCATCCAATCGCTTTCATTATGGGCCCACATTGGTCAAGGCGTCAAATAAATACGAATATTCCCAACAAAAATGAATATTTTATAACCACTTGCTTATTTTGAAATATTTGCGTATTTAACCCTTAACTATCCACATTAATCAAATCAACCCTTACTATTTCAAAATAATAAATAAAGGAAATTCCTTTTATTTAAAAAAATTTGAGTCTTACAATAATAATAATAATAATAATAATAATAATAATAATAATAATAATAATAATAATAATAATAATTGTACTCTCCACGTGAATAACAATTTTTCAAACCCACCCACTTGACAACTTGACAACTTACATATATATATATATAATATATATAAATAAATACTATATATATATATATACACATAACTCTTATATATATATATAAGTAATAAAATAAAACTGAGATGACTTCTCACGTAAACCTTAATAATCAATACCGTGTGCTATTACGTTAACCACGCCAGACATCGTACTTTCTTTACTACCAAGTAGTTCAACAGTATTAACGGTAAAACTTCCGCCATTATTTTCAATAAAATATTTTTATCGTTTTCTCAATCCGACAATAATTCTTTTATGGGGTCCACCAATAATTATGCTGTCGTACGAATATTCCCCGACAATTCGAATATTATATAACAACTTGTGTACTTTGCAAAATTTATAAATATTACCCACAACTATAATATTATATCAAATTTATTCCATAATATTCAAAAATAATATTTATAGAAAATTCATTTTTATTTATAAAAGTTGGGGTCTTACATGATGAGTTGAAGATGTTGTGGGAAAAAGGGGTTCAAACTTATGATGTATCTCTTAAGCAAAATTTTGACATGAGGGCAGCTTTACTGTCGATAATAAATGACTTATCGGCCTTAGGAATGATCAGTGGATGGTCGACTCACGGGGGCTTGTCATGTCCCGTGTGCATGGGGTTAGTTAAAGCTGTGCGGCTCAAACATGGAGGGAAAATGAGTTTCTTTGCAACATCCAGACAGTTTTTGCCAATTGAATATCGTTATCGACGGATGAGTAAACAATTCAATTGAAAAACAGAGGAACATCAAGTACCTGGGCGTCTTTCTGGGTCAGCAGTGCTGAGTTGGATTTGTCATTTGAAGTTTCCACCTCCAGGGAAGAATCACAGATTAGAGCGAGCTTATGGTTACGACAAGGTTCACAACTGGACACACAGATCCATGTTCTTTAACCCGCCTTTATTGGTTCTACACTCGCATCCGCTATTGTATAGATCGTCGATGCGCATTGAGAAGAACGATTTGATAACATTTTTTATACAGTCCTAGATGTTAGTGGTAGAACAAAGGACAACAACAATTCGAGGCTTGATTTGGTAGAAATGAACATTAGGGGAAGATCTTTGGGTCAGATCGGGAGGGTAGTAAGACTAGTAATGCCTAAAGTGAATATACTTTGACCAGGCACCGCTGATATTGATATGTAATTGGATCGATGGATTTGAAGCTCCCAAATGGATATTCTTCGAATATAGCAAGGTGTTGTAAAGTCGAAGAGTTGAAGTTTCAGGGTCTCAAAAGTCATGATTGTCACGTATTCATGCAGAAGTTGATTCCTGTGGCATTTATCGACTTGTTACCGAAATGTGTGGTTGAAGCACTGACAGAGCTTTCTAATTTCTTCAGAGATCTATGCTTGACGGAGCTTCAGCTCAAAATCATTTTAATACTACAATAGTTTACATTGCAAAACGATATCACAATTCAACATTAATACATTATTCGGAACCTTAAACATGGTTCAAATAATAATAACACAACCAAAGTGTATAAATCTTCAAGTATCAAATCTGATTCATGTCTTTCAAGTAACACTTAACTTTACCTTGAATCTTGAACCTTCAAAAGTGGTTATTTGCAAGGTTTAGCTTGACAGCCCATCAAAATCTAACAGTTTTCATGCATCACATAACATATAATAAATGCTCAACATATAACATACATGCTATTGTTCATATAACAAGTATAAAGATTGAGTCGTTACTTAATTAGCATGTTTTAATCAATCAACATAGTCATAAATTGACTTTAACATTTCATACTTTCAATATATACATAACACATCATGCTCTTTGCAATAAAGATTTAAAACAGTTAATCATCAAGTTCACATAGCAAATAGGAACTGAAAGACTTACCTGATTCGTAGTTTATGAACTACGACTTAATTTCTTAACGCTTATCTACACTTCGTGTATTTCTACATAGTTATATAATCATGGATTCACATCCATTAGTCATATATTTCATACATTCTTAATATAATAGTAACGTTACATTATTTCCTAACTTGGTTTGTACGTAAAACCTTCATTAAACTTTTTCATCATACTCTTAGAATAGCTAGGCATTTATGAGTATACCTTAACCATTCGTACTTGACATCAAATAGGTTGTGATCTATTTTCAAGTTCACATTCAAATTACTTAGCTCCATAATGATTTATTTCAATCAATAAGGCTTAACAACTTTCTTTAACAAGATTTGATGTTATAAGCTTTTAAACCATATATTGGTACTAATAAGCCTCTAATAGCATGCTCACAAGTATCTATCTCATTTACATGGACATATCATAGTTCATACTTTTAAAACAAGCTTAATAACTTATGTCATGCTTGACTAGTTGAGTGCACATATCATTCATGTTTTAATACTTAGTTTATAAAAGATAATAGAGTTTGTCTTTGAAATCATTTTATCATTAATGATGTAGCATAGCACATATAAGACATCTTTTAAAAACTCTTATCATAAGTAACTAAGTCATGATAACGTCTTCTCAAGTTCAAAACCTACCTCATATAGCATTTATGCACCTTAGTTCTATTATATCAAGTTTCTCTTGAAAACTTTTCTAACACAAGGTCTAACAAGTTTTATCATGAACAAGACACTATAAACACCATATCATGCTCATTTATATTTGAACTCAATCATGTATACGAACCACTAAGTTAAGAACTTATAGAACATAAGTTTCCACAAGGTTTTTTCTTTTTAAGTTTCTTTTCCAAAACACATACTAAGTCATGCCAATGCTTTCTATTATGAGCAAGGAAATTTTATATGTCATGTATAATATCATGCATTTTCATGCTACATCACTTAGAATAACATATTCCATCATCGGGAGCACTATACTTGCGTATGTGCTCGTTCAACGCCCTCAGATCGCCTCCGAATACGTAACAGTCACAAAGATGACTATTTTTACCCTTCCTAAATATCTCAAATTACAAAATGTAAAGAACAAAAGTTGTAGGTCTATTTGTCCTCGTTCCGGATCATCTTGAATCACCTTAATTGGAGTTTGTATGAAAATGTTATGGGCATTTTTTAGTAAAACATGTCTGTCGATTTTATTTTTTTCGAAATTGGCTAGTGACTACTTCTCTTCACGGTGGGTTTTTACACTAGGGGAGCCCGCCGGAGGGGTCCCTTCCTTAACTCGCGAATTTTGATCCCGAACACTACAGAAAGCCAAATTAGGCCTACAAACTCCTTTCTAACAACCATACCAACCTACCCAAGGTGTAATATATTTACAGAAATATAAACTATTGTTTCTAACACGTTTCTAACTACATAAACATCAAAGATTACAACCTTTAATTTCACCATTTCTCTTATTACCTCTTCTTTTGGCATTCATAGCGAAATTCTTCACTTTGTGAATTACGCTTTTACATCCGTTTTGACTTCGCTCAACTTGGGTTGTTTTATTTTTCAACATACTAAAATATATATCATCAATTTCAAATTCTATCCATCAATTTTGACTCCAACATAAGTTAAAATTTACATATGCCATCAAAACCCAAGTTTTTCATCTTTAACATATTCTTATGATTTTGATTACTCTAGAACAAATTAAAGAGACTATATATACTAGATTATACACCCATACACACACACACACACACACACACACACACACACACACACACACACACATATATATATATATATATATATATATATATATATATATATATACAACATCTCTTTAAATCACCCAACCAAAATAGCTTTTTAAGTGAAGAACTTGAGAAACTATAAATTAGAATTTTAGAACTAGATGAATACCTATGAACAACAATAAAAATCTCATGTAAGCGTATACATGAATACATATGAACACCATATATGCATATAAATTCACAATCATGAAAACCTAATTTTACAAATACAAAACATCTTAATTTAGTATAAGGGTTAGTTTGATACCATTCTAGGTTGAATTAGGAGAAAAGATGGAGATAAGGAAAGTTTTTCTTTTGTTTTCTCCAGGTTTCCTTCTTCTTCTTCTTCTTCTTCTTCTTCTTCTTCTTCTTCTTCTTCTTCTTCTTCTCTGTATTCTCTCTTCTCTAACTTACGTACATAGAAACATATAACGTATAATATAATAGATATAAATTGTATAATATAAATATATATGTAACTGATATCAGTTACATTTTTTTTTGAAAATAAAAAGCCATAAGGCTTGTTTTGCTAAACAATTTTAAAATAATGACTTAATCATTCCTTAAGCCTTGTTTGACAAAACAAGATTAAAATATGAATTTCAAAAGCTCTAAGGCTTTGTTTGGTAAAACCAAATTAAAACTCTTTTAATTTATTTTCATAAGTCATTTATAATATAGTTTATTGTCCCACATTGTTTACTTGGATTTCCATAACCAATCTTAATTAAATAAAATAATTACCACATACTAAAATAAATTTCCCACTTAACCAAATATCACAAAATTATAATCGCATTATAATTTTATTTAATAATTAATATATCACTTTAATTATTAAATTACAAAACAATATAACAACTCATGTAATCTTTAACAACTCTCTAACTGTTAAATTAAATTAGAGTATTATCTAATAATTTTAATTCTCCAATATATACTAACAACAACCACATAAATAAAATATTTATTTAATTTAATAAATATTTTAAATTACAAATAAAATCCTGGATTGTTACAAAGGCCGACTGGTAGCAAAAGGTTTCAAACAAATTCAAGGTGTTGACTATGATGAAACCTTCTCTCCAGTGGTAATGGTTAAATCCACCAGATCTTACTTCTTATATCGCAACTTTTTATTATTACGAAATCAAGGCGATGGATGTCAAAACCGCTTTCTTAATCTGAAATCTCCTTGAGGATGTGTATATGACACAACCCGAGGGTTTTGTCACTTCAAAGGATCTTTGGAAAGATATGGTCATAACAATCCATTTATGGATTGAAGCAAAACTCTCTCGGAGTTGGAATCTTCGATTTGATGAAGCATTCAAAGAGTTTGGCTTTATAAAAAATGAAGATGAACCTTGTGTATATAAGAAGGTTAGTGGGAGTCACATTGTATTCCTAGTATTATATGTTGATGACATATTAATTATTGGGAATGACATTCCTTCCATACAGGCTGTAAAAACATGGTTAGGAAAATGTTTCTCCATGAAAGATTTGGGCGATGCTACCTACATTTTAGGTATCAGGATCTATAGAGATAGATCGAGAAAAATGCTCGGCCTAAGTCAAAAGTACATATATTAATAAAGTGTTAAAACGGTTCAGCATGCAAGAGGCGAAAAGAGGAAACTTACCCGTGACTTATGGTGTAAAGATCTCTAAGGCCCAATGTCCTAAATCACAAGATGATGAGGAGCATATAAGAAAGATCCCTTATGCTTCTAAGAATTGGATCAATCATGTATGCAATGATATGTATCATTCGATGTCTCGTATGCTTTGAGCATGGCGAGAAGATACCAATCGAATCGGTGAAGGTCACTAGACAAAGATCGAGAATATCCTCGAAGTACCTAAAAAGGACTAAGGATTCATTCTTGGTATATGGAGGTGAAGACGAATGGCAAAGAAAGGGTTACACAGATGTTAGTTTCGGACCGACAATGATGACTATAAGTCTCAATCGGGTTTTGTGTTTTGCCTCAATGGTGGTGCTGTTAGCTTAAAGAGTTCGAAGCAAGAGACAGTAGCTAATTCTACAACATAGGCTGAGTATATTGCTGCTTCTAGTGCAGCCAAGGAGGCTGTATGGATTAAAAAGTTTGTCATTGAACTTGGTGTTGTTCCAACCATTGTTGATCTGGTTAAGCTATAATGTGATGATAATGGAATCATGGAACCCAGATCTCACCAACGATCTAAGCATATACTTAGGCGGTACCATCTCATCAGTGAAATCATTGATAGAAGAGATGTACATATAGGAAGAGTGCCAACATATGATAATGTTGCAGATCCATCCACCAAAGGCTTTATGTCATGGCAGAAACGAAGGTCACACTAGTTCCATTGGTATTAGATATATGAGTGATTGACTCTAGTGCAAGTGGGAGAGTGTTAGAGTTTATGCCCTGGAGGCCAATTATTTGATATAATTGCTTAACATTTTGATATTATATTTGATTGAATAAATGAATGATTTTATTATGGTTTTATTTACTGCGTTTTATAAATGTTAACATAATAAAATTCCTTAGAATAGTGATACAAATTATATAGTTTCAAGTATGTGACTTGAACATGAGATTATATAATTACAATTAGCATCATTGCTCTTAAATGTCCCTAGTCGGGTATCATTGTTGTTAGGACACCAATGATGCATTGAGATTTCTATGTGGAGCATCGAAGTATCATTAGCGATTCTCTTAGTGACAATGATGTAATGGTCCTTTGACCTAAAATCACTATATTACTACACGAGAATTTATGTACTTTGATACCAATAAAGGTCACCTTTAATAGGGTAGACTATAAAGGTGATTATTGGGTACATCATGAATCGTGTGAGAAATATGAGTGATCTAGATGGAATTTAACCCTCCTATTTATTAGGGGTGATATCCATAGGCCTCTTGATTGAGTAGGACAATGAAATGCATGGCCATGCTCAAATAGTGATTTGTTTCATATAGTCTACTCATTGATCTAGAAAACTCATATTAAATTATGAAGAGTTTGACATATTCCATGACTCGAGTTTAATCTAGGATGTCAAGGTTAAAAGGATTAAATTACATTGAAACATTGGTCACGAAAAGGTTGTATCGAATCATCGATTTTATTATTACTTGGGTAGTAGTGATGCATTACTAGATGCCGCTCACTGTTTATAATTTTATAATATGATTTTAAAATTATTGACAACGTAATAATAACCTATAGGGTCACACACATAGAACATGATTAAAAAGAGAATTAATTTAAATTGTAAAGATTTAAATATGTCAATATGATTGATAGTATTTAAATTACGAATTTAAATTAATAGGATAATTTATATATAGATATTTAATTAACTAAGACTTAATTAAGATATATATATATATATATATATATATATAAATAAATTCGGATTTTAAAAAGGGTTTTGTTTAATCCCTTTTAACCGCTATATATGATATGTAGCAGTCATTTTAGGGTTAACGAATCATAACCTAAAAACCCTAGCCGCTCTTAGAGAGAGACTAGAGAGAAATTTAGAAAATCCATTCCTTTGGTGGCTAGTACCGTATCACCCTTTTTCTGCAGATCGTATGAAGATTCGCAGGGCGTTCGTGTGGATACCGTAGAGACGCAATTCGTTTGGATTGTGTTGGAGATTCGACCGCATCAAAGCCTTTCATAATCGGTATAATCTCTTAAACACTGAATTAATGTCTGTTTTCGCATGGATCCTGTTTTAGGGTTTCAGATTTGGCTTTATAATTTATATTTTCCGCTGCATTTTTATGCCGAAAACCCTACATAATGGATAGTGGTTGGTATGATTATGACCAGGGATTATTTGCTATAATCTTGACCATTGATGATTACATGAATATCCTTGGCCCGTAGTGCAGTGATAATTCGTGGAAGTGATACTAATGAATATCCTTGGCCCATAGTGCATGGATGATTCGATTATGTGGTTTATTTATTAAGTTGAGTCCCAGCGATAAAATTGATGATAAACTATTTAAATCTTAGAAGATAGTAGATATCATGCTCTACTTGACTCTTTTAATAAATTATTTGTTCCGCTGCAGTTAAACTTGATGTTATTGTATTTTATCAGTTTAACACTATTGAAGGCTAACGATACCTTATTCTGCATTATCTTAGTCATAATATTCCTTACTGGGCTAGTTGAGCTCACCCTTTTACTTTCATTATTCTCTTCAGGAAATTATAACATAGCCGGGACTAGTCGGGGAACGGAGTGATGGTCCGAGATGGATTTTTTTAGTAATCCTCACTTTTTAGTGTGATAATAAATGTAATGAGGATTGAATTTTAGTTTGGATATTGTCTATGAGACAATATTCGTGTAAAAACTCTCAGCTCTTGTTGTATAATTAAGTTTGTATTTGTATCCAGTACCATGTATTTGGCGACCCAAGATGGGTGATGTATACCTATTTTGGGGGTGTCACAACTATCGTGTTAAACGATACTACCTCCACTTCCTCCTTTGACATACCATCAAACAAGGATGTAAATCCTAAGTTCTTAGAATCTTTAGAATCAACCACCACCACCACTGACAACTCAGCTATATATGTCGGTAAAATCTCTACTTGGTTCACAGACTCTTTACAAACCACATGTATATCTCTATACATCATGTTATCTCTTGACATCTACAACAAAATAAATTATCTTGATTAGTACACATCATTAGAATAGTAAAAACACATATCACATTTAATACATTTTTAGGGTTAACTTCATCTTTTACTTCTTTAACTCTTCTTAAGGTTATGGCTTAAGGTTTTTTCCCCCTAAAGTTTTATAACCTACAGCTTTGATACCAACCTGTGATGCCCCCGAATCTGGGTATCTTCCAACTTGACAGATGGTGTTACACGGTGCTACAGTTTCCACAAACATTAAATTGAAACATCTCAAAAGAGTGAATATGTCTTCTATATATATTACAAAATAATATTTCCCTTCCTAGGTTCTTTGTAACCATTAGATATGTTCTTCGTTATAGTATCAAATTAATACAATTCATACTATGCTATTATAGACACTCAAAATTTCATTTTCATGTTACTAACTATGCAGGAGGACAAAAACATCTTTTTCACACTCCAGAGATAACCCTGGAGGACCAAAACATCAATTCCAACCTCGAAGATAGCCCTGGGAGGTCCAGTTTCCAGCCCCGAAGATAACTCTGGGAAATCAATTACCAACCCCGGAGATAACCCCGGGAAAGTCAGTTTCAACCTCGGAGATAACCTCAGGGGATCAAGTTCAAAGCCTATAGATAACCCCAGGAGGTCAAGCCAACCTCAGAGATAACCCTGAGGATAGTCAAACTCAACATCAGGTCAACCTCAGAGATAACCCTAAGAAAAGACTACTACAACTACGTGAAAATCGAAAATAATCCCGGGAGGGGAAAAATGGTCATTTTTCCAACTCAAATTTAACTCACATCAAATAAACTCATTTCAACTCAAATTACTTCAATAAAAGTCCCACAAGAACCATATCTTAACTTTCGAGCGCAAACTACGCAAAACAGCTCAACGGACTAACTAACAAAAACCCAAAAATGCCATTTCGGTCATGGACCCATCTTCCTGGATTCAAAAAAAGGAAAATAATATGTCATTGCATAGCCCTCGGAAAGAGTTTTCTGGAATGGTATGACACGCTTCCATCGGACTCCCGGATTGAAAGTTATGAAGGTTCGAGCAAACAACGCGTTGTCTGATTGCACGTACTTTGAGACGGCAGGACCCACATTGCTCGAGGCACCCTTTAAGCCACAGGTACACCTGCGGCTCCCCCTATATAAATAGAGGGATTGGGGTGGCCATTTTGTATGAGAAATAGGCGAGGAAGCCCTGTTCAATTTGCTTTGTGAATACTATAAACTTAGTGTTTTCTCATTTTAAACACTTGTGAGCTTCTATATTGCTATATTTTTATCGGTGGGAGCCGAGTGTTCATCCATTTAAAGCTATTGAAGTCTTCTTTGGCAGTCTATTGTAATCCTTCTTACATTTTCTAAAGCCTTTCTCTACTACTGCACACACACAGTTCTTCACATGAGAATCGTGTTGTGTGTGTATGCCCTGACTCTCTATCTCCATGGCTTTTATTTCTTTCTCAGTATATATATATATATATATATATATATATATATATATATATATATATATATAACATTATCGAGTTATGCCTCGATTGAGCCTTAATTTATATCTGGAGCGTTTATGGCAACAACATATCTTGTTTGGCCTGGAGTTTACTTCGTCACCTTTTACTGCTTTATTTACATTTCAGTCTGGCCTGGAGTTTACTTCGTGGCCTTTTACATCTTTATTTATATTTCATCCCGTCCGGAGTTTACTTCATGACGGTTGATCGCTTTTACAACTTTATTTACATTTTCTCAATCCCCCATGGAGGTGCTTCGTGGTGGTTGATTGGTTTTTACTAATTTATTTACGTTTTTTAATCCCCCATGGAGGTGCTTCGTGGTGGTTGATTGTTTATATATATATATATATTTACAGCTTATATATATATATAATTGTTTACAGCTTTAATACAAATTGCTACATCATGTGAGTCTAGGAATCATGTGATCACATATTCAGTCTTCTGAATCTAGATTCGGTTCCCGTGATGGACATTTTCAGCTGTACACGGCTTGTAAATTATTCACGGTGTTTGAATTTCCTTAGATGGCTCTCATGCCCACAAGGAGTTCAACACTGCTTTTTTATCTTATTTTTCTCAAATATGCTTCGCATCTCGAAAATAAAAGCAATCAAGCCGAACACACAATAAAATGGAAGTATCAAAGGCCTCAATTACTATTTAGCACAAGGGTTTGAAAAACCTCTTTTACAAAACGTTATTGCTATATCTTGCTAAAACTGGATTTTTATACAGAAATTCAAACCCTTTGTATATAGTTGCGAACGAGGCATAACCCTCTTTCAAAATAATTACACATTGATCCACACACACACACACACATTCATATAATAATTTAATTGAAAAGTGGTGGTCACCGTGGCAACACGGATGTCGAGGGGTGCCTAACACCTTCCCTCTGCATAACCAAGTCCCCGGACCCTAACGAATCTCGGTTTCACAGACCCGTTAAACAGTGTCACATCACTGGGTCAATGTGTAAATCTTTTCTTGGTTGTGTTGGTACAACAATTTAAAAAACCAACTGGCGACTCTTACAGTCCAATCGTCGACATACAAATGTCGGACCTTTTCACAACTTGTTTTTTCAAACAAATCTTACGTAAAATGAGAACACCAAAGAACAAGAACAGAAAAGAGACAGTAAAAATCCCGACGTTGATAATTATTACAAAGATAACTTATTTTTCTGCCTTAGCCTTTCTTTTATCCTTACTAGATCCTTCAGTCCGTTCGGTCTCAACTGCATTCATATGGTTCAAGCAAGAGTGAGCATAACTAGCTTAGCAAGTATAACAATTTCATTTAAGCAATATGTTTGAATCATATGAACATATATCTTCTATAACTAAATCAATAGTTATGAAGTACTATAGATAATTCAAAATAGCACTTCTCTTTTCTTTAAAAATGTTTAACAATGAACAACAAATATTAAACCTTGATTTTGGTCCAAGACCTTGAGCATTTCATTTTTTCTTTAAAAAAAGACAACCCGACACTAAGTCCATAAGTACGGTATTTTTTACGAGCACGTCTAGGTGATCAACCTAAAGTACTCTATGTTGTACAATACTACTTCTTTAAACAAATCTACGTTTAAGTTTTGGCAACCTTATGTGCCTGCCGATTGACGACAAAACATTTGTTTATTCAGACTCAGTATTTCTTTGAAATCCATACCAAAATAGTTGGCATAAGATAGAAACATTAATAATATCTTGATAGATTTTAAGGAATCCATAAAACACATTAAGTCTAGCCGAAGGAATTGGCTTTGACTTCTTTGTACATCAATCCATACATAAGATACATGAATCATAAAACTTGTCCAAAAGGAACATAGACAAGGGTTTAGAACATTTGCCTTCAGTGTCTTCTACAGTTAATTCACTTCTCTTTTGTGTCTTTATAGATTCTACACTTGCATGTTAATTCACTTCTCTTTTGCAGTTTTATAATATATGATAAACCCATAGTTTTAAGCAATGCTTTTAGAATTATGATGATGATCATGCTAATGAGATCTAAATTATCAGATAGCTCACAAACTAAAATTGTTCCCAATCGTTGAATTACTAAAAAGGGGATTAGTGAATTCGGATAGATTGATACATAAATTGCTTACTTATTGGATGATGATGATTGATCTCATTATCATTTGTGTGGAGACACTAAAGTAAGTATGCATGTGCTTATTGGAGAATAAGTTCATTGAACGTGGCTCGCTAAGAAATACCTAATGCAGTTTTACTTGAATGTCAATAGGAATTCCTGTAGTGATAGTAGTACAAGTGATCATTAGACTTAAGATCATCATAGTATCTTGTGTATGATGAGTTATGCTTTGACATATTGTCGTTAAGACCCTTAGAGTATATCAAAAGTTATGCTTAGGTGTAATAAGTTGTACATGAAGATGATTAATGATCAACAAGAATCTACCGCTTTTAGTAAAAGGAGAGAATGTCCCATGTTATTCGATAAATGACAACCCATCAGTTCTTGGCTAAGGCAAAATGAATATAGAAAGGAGTTTCTAATTTTCATTATTTGGAGTTGTGCATTTGAGAATCGGAATACATACAATTAAATAAAATAAGGCTTGACAGTAATTCCATATCTTATATTTAATTATGACATTGTATGGTGGAAGGACTGAATTGTACGGTAACTATTTACTTAAGGGTTGTTTTATGATTAATGTTGAAATTTATATTATATGGAAAGTCGTTGATCGCTAAGGAGGCTTATCCTTATTGTAGAATAAATGTTATTTATTTAAATAAATTAAATAGTTTAATTTATTTATTTAAATAAGATTAAATTATTTTAATTGATTTATTCATAATCGGTTTAATATGGAGAACCTAAAGGGTCACACCATAAAAGGAAAAAATATTTATTTAAGAAACAAATGACATAATCGTAATAATAAGTTAAATGTATTTAATTTAATCTATGGTGATACAATAAATTAAATAACTTAATATTTATTATTTAATATTTTAGAAATATTAAATATAAATTAATAAGAGGAGTCTTATTTTGATTTAGGGTGAATGATACTTGCAAGAGTTGGGAGAGTACTGACATATTCTATAGAGATAGAATTAGGGTTTTGCCAAACACCTATCTTCTTGAATACTTGTTCTTCCTTAGTGGATCACCTCTAGAGGCCAAACACTTGGATGACTAATATTGATCAAAGGAAGGAATCAAACCTGGTGTATTCAAGTTGAACGTGAAAAGAAATTGGAGGTGAACTCGTACCTGAGGAAGCTAGTTTCTATAAGGGTATAAACCCGATCTCCATCTCTTTTCATCTAATTAATAATTGCGCATAAAGGATGATCCGAGTATATGATTTGTAAGATTTTAAACTCTGATTTTCACACTTCCGCTCTATATATGTAATTTGTTACATGTTCATGGATATTACAAACCTAACAGTGGCATCAGAGCCAAACTTTATGCGAGTTATTAATTGTTTTGATTTGATATGCATGTTGATATGTGTTTAGAACAATTTTATTAGGCATAATTGTTGGCAAAGAACCATATTTTTGGAGAAAAATTGCATAATTCGCGAACTGAAAAAACTATTTCTAGAGATTGGTCATGAAAGACTTGACATATGTAATCTCGGTATAACGCAAACGCCGGACCTTGGTTTTGGAGCGCCTCAACCTAGTTCATTAGTGGCGTCAAGTAATGCATACCCGTAAAAAATAAATAAATTTTATTTTAATTATTAATTTGATTTCTAATTAAAATAAATGGTTTATTTTACATTAAAATTGGATTCCATGTTTTTCCAGTAATTCTAAATTAAAATAAAGTTGTTTATTTTGAATTGGAATATGATTCCATGTTGATAGAATAATGAAGTTTATTCACATATGTAATATGATTCCTTGTTTCCTAGAAAAAGAAGTTTATTCACATATGGAATATGATTCCATGTTTTCTAAAATTAAATATGTTTATCATCTAATTATTTTGTACTTGAAATTTGATTCCTTGTTAATTAAAATAAAGGAGTTTATTTTGATTAAAAATAAAAGTGTTTATTTTTATTCAAAATTGGATAAAATAAAATAAATAAATTTATTGTGATTTAAATTTTGATTAAAATAAAAGAGTTTATTTTGTTTAAAAATTGGATTTCTAGTAAACATTTAATTGCCCATTTAATCGATATCAATGTATATATTGAATGTTTATTATTCATGAGATGAATTTTATTTATTGATACATATATTGATATGTATGACAATAAATAGGATTGATTATGGACTATTGACCAATGTGATTGGATTTTATTTCAGTTGGATGAATGCATGTATGTTGTGACGCCCCCAAAATAGGTATACATCACCTATTCTGAGTCGCCAAATACATGGTACGTAATATAAATACAATCTTAATTATACAACAAGAGAGATGTGAGTTTAAATACAAAATCATCTTCTTCTGCATATATCCACTCTCGTAATGAGTCCTCATTACATTTATTGTCACACTATTTAACAGAATAGTGAAGACTACTAGCTAATACTATCATCCTAACCATCACTCCGCTCCTCACAGGTCTCAAATCCACATACGTTCTCATTTCCTGAAGAGAACAGTGAAAGAAAGGGTGAGCTCAACTAGCCCAGTAAGAAATATTACGACTAAGATAATGCAGAATAAGTTATCATTAGCCTTAAACAATGTTAAACTGATACAATATAACAAACATCAAGTTTAACTGTAGCGGAAACAAACAATCCATTAGAAGAATAAAGTAGAGAATAAAATCTACTATCTTCTATGATTTAAAAGGTTTTTCATGACTTTTATCGTTGAGACTCGACAATAAATAATCCACATCATCGAATCACCCCTCGCACTACTGGCCAAGGATATTCTTTAGTATCACGACCACAATTATCCATGCACTACGCAAGAAGAATATTTGTGTATTCATTAATGGTCATGATCATGCCAACAACCGTCCATCAATGCACTCACGGCCAATGAGGACTTTTACCACATCATTTATAACATTACTATTATGATTACAATCGAATAATCCTCAATCATAATCATACCAAGTCCATCTATGCACTATGAATACACAAACGACTTTCAAAAAATATAAATATTAGGATGATGACAATGATATAAGAATTCAATAAAAACAAGTTCAAGAATTAATTTGTCCAAGAACCAATAACGCCTAAATTGTCAACACGATAATCGCTTTATACAAGAAAATTCAAGAATGCTCGTAAGAATATTTCCATGAAAAGATCTTTGGATGAAGCACAATTATCAAGGATATTCCACTAATTTCATGGAGTATAAAGTCAAAACTTTAACCAACCGAGTATAATAAAGAATGGAATAACAAAAGAAATCACCATGCATACGCCAAGATTTCACATGTACGAGTTATTCCAATGTAATACTAAATAACTAAACCAGTCGATTCGCACCGGCGTGATGTTCTAACAGAATAATAAAGAATGGAATAACAATGCGAAATCACCATATATGCGGTACAGAGAGACGAGTTATTCCAATGTAATACTAATAAGGATTTTAATCAGTCCCACAGAAACGCATGTGATAGGATATTCCAACGTAATAATAATAAAGACGGAACCGTGTCTCGGCGTAAAACGATGTATGCATGGATATTCCAAATGTAATAATAAAGAATGGAATAATGTATGGATTTCACCAAGTATGGGGTAGCTCACAGATCTGAGTTATTCAAACTGAATAATAAAGAATGGAATAACATAAGTTCTATTCATGAATACAAAAGAATAACATCCCTTACGAGTACAACTGTGACACCCCTAAATCCGGGTACTTGAAACCCGAACTCGGTGCTTCACGATACCATTTCTATAAGCTGAATAATACTAATAATAATAACAATAATATAAAATTCAAACTTAATTTACGTATGCATCAAAGTTTACTCCCAAGTACGTAATCTTTACTACAATACATTACATGATAGATAATAAATATCATTGTCTTAATAAACTATAATTATTACACAACATAATATAAATCTCATTCAATGACTTTCCTTTCCCTTGTTCTTGCCTGAACCTTCTGGTTGATCATACTTAACTGAAAACATTTAAATTTAAAGCAAGAATGAGCATTGGAATGCCCAACAAGTAATAATAACAATATATATTAGTGAAAAGAATTAAATGTTTTCTTTGAAAGACACTTCTACAAAGAATCAACAAACAGAAGTAAGTCAACCAATAATAACAACATATTACTTCCATATGTAATCTTTGAAACTACACGATAGACTATAATCGGAGATCAATTCGACGACTATAAACATTATTTTTTCATTTTTGCTAGGGTTTAGCGTAACTTCATCCGCGAACCGTCATTACTTACAGCACGAGGGTGATCATCCCAATGTGCCTCAGACGATCAATACTACATGCAAGAACGATATTATCGCTCACTCTATCCACCTTAGTCGCACAAAAGTTTTCCCATATTCGGATGTTCATACTTAGTCTGGAATCCGAACCAAAACAACTGTTGGATACAATAACGCTCTATCTTGTTCAATAATATTTTATGTCTAGTCAATCAAATAGCTTAGATAACTTTTAAGTCAACGTATACATACTTGAAATCAATAAGTATATATCAACATATGATTAATATAATGATTATCCAAGTGGGGACACTTGTTTAACCCTATATACTGAATTAACGAATGTAATAAATATCCTGAATTATACAATAATACAATGATCGATAATGTAAAAACTTGTATGAATACAAAGATTGGATACATAATGAATAATAATAGAGTTAATAATCCGCACAATAATAATATAATTCTCAAACTTTATTACTCATGTCCATCAGATAAAGGAAATGCAAAGGTATGATACTTGCACAATGTAAACAATAGATCAGATACTTGCTCAATAATAATTGGAGTAAGTTTAGGAAACTTGCAAAACATGATATACCTGTTTGCACGAAATAAAAGTAAGTATATAAGGTTTAGATATCTTTTAATCGAATCATTGATTACATTAACGCGACTTAGATTAATCTTTTATACAACGACCTATCGCAATAAGATCATTCGCTCGATTAGAATAATATATCATATCACATAAGATCGCTAATTACAAATTAACATAACCTAATCACATCATTATATATGTTTAATACCATTATATCATAAAAAAACACGTATCTAGTCAAATTATCTAAGTCTAGATCAATTTCTGAAATATTTCGGTATACCGATGGCTTTATCAAGTAAATATCGAGTCTAAGACTCTATCCTGCAGCTTCAATAATCGCTTAGATATTTTAAATATCAAATATATATTATTTTTCATAGCCTTATAATAATTTTTAAATAATTATTATACTTTATCATTAATTTTCAAACGCTAAAATCATTATTAAATGATTTAAATATTAACTAATTCTATTATCATTAATATTTAATTAATATTAAACTATTAATGAAACTATTGCTAAAATGTTAAAGTTATTTATAATAACTCAAAATATTTTTAAAGTATTAATATTACCCTTAAATGATTTTTAAAACACTTAAAATCATCTTTAAATAATTACCATTAATATTAGAATATTAATTTATTATTTATCAAAATATTAAAAGTCATTAGTTATAACTTCAAATATTTTTAATTCATTTATTTCCTTTTAAATGATTTTAAATCAATAAAACCATTTTAAACTATTTATTTAATATAATTATTAAATAAACTTAATATCATTAATATTAAATTATTGATGAAATTTACCTTTAAATATCAAAAGTTATATTTTATAACTTAAAATATTTTTAAACTATTTATTTTCATTTAAAATGATTTTTATAATATTAAAATCATTTTTAATTAATTTATTTAATATAATTGCTTTTGATTTTATACTACAAGTCATAGAAGTCGATCATGCAGACTTGAAACCTCTCGTCATTTGAATGAAGCCCTTTTACCATGTTGTTTAAGCAGAAAGAGAAATTGGAGAGGATTAGCCGCATTCCTCTTCATCACGCTTAATGTGATTTCTAAACATATCATTAATATTTAATAATTAATGAAACTTATCTTAAAATATTAAAAGTTATGTTTTATAACTTAAAATATTATTAAATACCTTATTATTATTTAAAATGATTTTAATAAAATAAAATCATTTTTAATTAATTTATTTAATGCATTTATTAAATAATTTAAATACCAATAATATCCAAATAAATATTAATATTTATGAAAAATATGTCAAATTATTAAAAGTTAATTTTTATAACTTAAAATAATTTTTAAACCGATTTTATAATTTTTAGAATTTATTTCTATTTTTAATGTATTTTTCGAATTTATAAAACAAAATAATTTAATCCGTCATCAAAGGCTTTAGCGACGCTTTTTATCGCAATAGTGTTCTTGAGGCTCAAGAACACGTATAATCGAGTTTCAAGGGTACCTCCTTTTCACCATCTTTAATTCAAGTTATGTAAAGTGTTTCTCGGCTAGCTATAACTTGGATGTTGTAGAAGACTAGTGTCTAACTACATGTTACAACAATAATCATGACAATACAACTTAAAACGAATGAGATCTAGGCTTGCAAAGTAATTGTCAGATCTGTTCTTGGTTTTCTGGGTTACCCGAAGCGACCCAAGATCTTCAATACTACGTCTGGGCTTCCATAACTATATTTCCAGGTAAGGTTTTGGTTGTTTAGTGGTTTCAGAGTGTAGTATCCATGCCAAGGAAGAGATCTATTATCCTTAATCAGTCTAACTACATCACAATCTCCAGATCTAAGTCGGGTGAACCTCGCTGTAATCTGGTGTTCTTGATTTTCCGGAAATTCCGAAAACGATATCATGTTCATACCGCTTACTTTGATAGCTTCAAGATTTGATCCTATTCGTCATTTAGGTGATATCAAGGTTTTAATATATAGCCCATATAACATATTATAACATGGATACAACAACACAAACAATTCACATAATGCAAGAGAGATTCGGACTCATGAACAAATCGCAGACCCATCCGGGTAACTTTTGGGTTACCAAAATGTAAGCTTAACGGTCAACGATTTTGACCGACACTACATCCGATCCTTTGTTTTCCAAGGTTCGAGAGTGTGCTGGACTTGAAGTCCCTCATGACAAGAGAAGAGATATATTACACAAAAGTCAAAGAAACAATAAAAGAATAACAATCTATGACACTGGCCAAACATGGTCGTAAAGTTGTTCTTCATATTTTCCGAAATTCCTATAAATAAAAATCGTGAACGGGATACTAAGTTCGATCAATTGATTATTTAAAGGATCAAAAGCCACAAATATAAAGTACATATGATAGGCTATAACCGGATACTATATAATATCAAGAAATGATTTACAAACCGATGATCTAAGCCTTTCAAAACATCAATACATCAAAAAAAAACTTTCTCTCGGTTTGCCTGCAATTAGTAAAGTCATGGTCGGTCAACGACCTTCACCATCAATAACTTTCACTCTATAATAGATCCGACTCAATCAACTTCCGATTCAAGATCGCATAGCATACTACATGTTTAAACATTTAAACCACAAAAACACATAACATACAAGGATCTATAAGGACTGACATTTGACTGTCAGACTCAAAAACAAAAATTTCCAGATTTTATAGATCTTCAAATTCGAGCCTCTAGATGTTATGGATCTAACATCTAGCAACCCAGATCATCGTTATACACCATATACAACATATTTTAACAATAAATTATAACATCTAACATGCAGATCAAGATCAAATTTCTAATTTAGGTTTTACCTTTTTATGAACAAATTCTTTGATTCTAGGCTTCTGGTCTGTTATTGAAAGTCATGGGGCTCGATTTGTGGACTGATCCACTACTAAATTTCATAGGGTTAGATAGAGAGAGACTTGGTTGAGTGTTTGGATAGAAATGATGCAAAATATGACTTTCTCTTTCATGATCTGTATCTATATTGATATGTAATGAAATGGGCTGAGATCTGCTGCTGATTTGCAAAGATTCTAGCACATGGCATATCTAGGATTGAGGATTTGGCAAGATTTTGCTAGATATTATCTAACCAATAATTCAAGAATGGGACAAAAGGGCATTTTTGTAATTTCCTTTTTAATCTCAAGGGTATTCTTGTCCAAGGTTCTTGAATCTAGGGTTTAATCACTAGATTTTATATTTTAAAGTTTTCCAAATAATTACTAGGGTTTGAAAGATTAAAATTAAAGTGTAATAAAATTTTAATTAAATACACTAATTTAAAATTAGGGTTTTAATAGGAAATTAGGGTTTTAAATTAAGGTTCCTTAATACTATTAGGGTTCTCCAATTAACAATTAGGGTTTCCTATAAAATAATAATTAGGGTTTCTAAAATTTGCAATTAGGGTTTCTAATTAGCAAATTAGGGTTTTTAAATAAATAATTAGGGTTTCTCCTAATTACACAGTAAAATTCATATATCACAATTACTGCTCAGTCTTAAACTCATAACCGATTTTAACAATTAGGGTTTAATAATACGACATGAGGGTTATGACCTAATTTACCATATTTGGCCCACCTTATCGCTTCCACACATTTACAAAGACATATTTATAAGATCGAAAAAATTAAAATATAATTAATATTATATTATTATTCTCATCCCTTAATCAATACCCAAATTTAGGGGTTTGGATTTCATATCCTGGTTTATCTTTAATTAAGTTAAAATAATTAACTTAAATATTCTCGAACAAATCCATATAATAAAATATTTATTGTTATAATTTAATAATCATTTCATATATTATTTAAATAATATAAAATCATGTTTTCATGGAAAATAATTAATAAAACATTTCGCTTACAAAAAAAATTAATTACTATAGGAATTTACTTTATAATGATCAAAATTCTAAAATAAAATTATTTGAAATTATTCATGAAATAAATATTTTTATTTATTACATATATACATACACATTACTTGACACATATTCTCATTTTAAAATAAAAACAATTAATATGCAAAATTTCTTATTTATTTATATAGAAAATATTCAAAGTTATTACAACAACAAATATTATTCCCTACCTTAAGAAGAAGAAAATCTTTGATATATAAGTAGTGAAGTAGCAGAATACTTTCTTCTTTCTCTCTCTATAGTTTATCTCTAGAGTTTTTGTGAATTCAAAGAAAATAATGAAGTAATGAGCTTCTATTTATAAAAAATGGATCAGATAGTATTCAACTTGTGACGCCCCCAAAATAGGTATAAAACACCCATTCTGAGTCGCCAAATACATGGTACATAAAGCAAACTACAACTTCAATAATACAATTGTCGTAGTAAAATACGATAACACATACATGCGAGTTTAAATACAAATATTGTCTTCTAGAAATATCCACACTCAAATAAGTCCTCATTACAATTATTCAAACACTATTTTACGTAAATAATGAGGATTTGCTAAAACATCTTTCTAGAACCATCACTCCATACCCCGACTAGATCCTCGCTATGTTCTCACCTCCGAGAAGAAAAATGGAACAAAAGGAAAAGGGTGAGCTCAACTAGCCCAAAGAAAGAATATTATGACTAAGATAATATACAACAAATTATCATTAGTTTTCAACAGGAAAAATCGATAAAATATAGTGAGACAACAAGTTTTAGATCAACAACTACAAATAAAAAAAAGAATCCATTAGAAGAGTCAAGTAGAGAATGAGTTCTACTATCTTCTAAGATTTAAAAGTCCATCATCAATTTTTTCCCTGTAACAACAATCAATATACATCTTTAATCAATATTCATCTTTGCACTATAGGCCAAAGATATTCATTTGTATTACCAGTTGGTCATGTTCATCTCAACACCTGTTCATCTTCGCACTACGGGCCAAAGATATTCATCAGTTAATCATTCATCTTTGCACTACAGGCCAAAGATATTCAGTAATATCATCATTTAGGACTGAGGATGATGAAAAATATTTTAAAGAAAACGAATCCAGTGAGACAAAAGGATAAATAGTAAGGATTCGTAAAACAGTTTATCCAAGATCAATAATACTCCATAATAAAAAATTTTGAAGTAAAATTCAAGAATAAAGATCAAAACATGGATACAATCAAATATAGTAACCATAATAGACATCTTAGACAAAAAGAAGAAAATTTCATTTTTCTATGAATAGTGTCGTGATTCGTGAATAATGTCGTATCATGAATAAAGGTCGATATCGTGAATAGTAACCTCGACACAAAAAGTTCCAAATTTGATAAAAAATTCAGATCAATACTTTGGCATAATGATATTGAAGAAATAATATCATATATGAAGAAAATAACATCCCTTACCTCAAAATATCAATACTTCTGATTAGAATATCGGTATAAGGCTGAAGAAAACTTGCACTGATGAATAGAAACTCACAAAGTATCTAAATACTCACAAAATACACTCAATAGTCTAGAGAGAGAAAGAGAGAAAACTTGTTTCTGGTGTGATTTTTAATTCTAATTTAGCCCTCTATTTATAGGAAAATGTTAGCACGCTGAAGAAGACTTAACCTGCAACCTGATGGCTTTACCTGCTACTATTGCCACCCACCACATTTGAAATAAAATTCAAAGATATTTCTTCACCAACCACAAGTGGGGCCCACTCAATTCTAGAATTTTCCACCAAAATCATTTATAAACCTAATTTCAATCACCACCTCTTAAAATTCATAAAAAATCATACGCTCATTTTAATTCGCCTCAAAATTTGTGGACATATACTCAACTTATATATGTATAACATATCCAAAAATCACAACGATCCAACTATTTGATTAAAAATTATAACTCACGCAATATATCTTAAAATAATCGGGTTTAATTTTTAATACCTTCATTACTTACAAAAAATACTAATAAAACACCTCAACATTAACACTTTTATTTTTAACCACAATAAATATATCCAACATTTATATCCACATAAAATAAATATTTCCTTATTATACTAATCAATAATTAATTATTCACAAATAATATTACGTAATCACATTTATGACAACCGTGTCGCTCTCGTGAAAGAGGGGCTTTCAATAAGAATTTCTTCTTCATCATGCCGCAATTAGTGACCAAACCTCTCCTCGATGTAACTTTCTAGACATTGCCAATAATGTCATCTAATAATATTATTCAAATAATATGAATTATTGATTTGATAATGGGAAATATCGCAAATGGACAATTATTAAAACAACAATAATATAAAATATGAACGCAACAATTATTGAATCAATAAATTAAAATATCAATAAAGAATCACCGTACCAATTATCGAGTAGTGCCTTTCACGTAAGGATCAATAATTCATTAATATCGTAGATCCACGCCATTCATCGTATTTTAATCACCGGCATTCCAACAAATGTTAATTCAGAATAACCACGCCGTTATTTATAAAAAACTCAAACTTGTCGCTTTCTTCATCCACAGCTTATTCCGTATGGGCCCCACAAATGATCGCTACCGTCAGCATTTAATATTCCCTCACAACAAGAATATTCCACGACCAAACGAATATTCCCCGACAACAATGATTAATTTATAACCACATACTTATTTAGCAAAATTTTCATATTTCACCAATAACCAGAGAATTATATCAAATTAATACCTTATTATTCACAATAATAATTAGAGGAAATTCAATTTTATTTATAATAAGTTGGGGTCTTACAACCTCATCTCCTTATGAAATTTCGTCCTCGAAATTGACATACGTACCTGGTGTTTCAAAAGGTGAGGATACCTCGCTTTCATTTCTAATTCCAACTCCTGTGTCATCTCTTTCAATAGCATGGTTTCTCCACAAAACCTTAACTTGTGGTATAACCTTGGTGCGTAGGACATGCTGTAAGACCCCAACTTTTTGAATAAAGATGAATTTTCTATAATTATCATTTTTGAGTATTATGGAATAAATTTAATATAATGTTATAGTTGTGGGTAGTATTTATAAATTCTGCAAAGTATGCAAGTTGTTATATTATATTTGATTGGCTCTGGGAATATTCGCTTTAAGAGGAAATATTCGCATAACCAATGTTAAATCATTGGTGGACCTCACAATAATGTAATTATTATTTGATTGAGAAAACGACAAAATATATTTTTATGAAAATTACTACAGAAGTTTTACCGCTGATATCGCTGAACTACTCCTAGTAGTAAAAGTACAAGAATACGCGGTTGCATAAGAGTAGCACACATTATTGATTATTGATGCTTACGTGAGAAGTCATTCATTTTGTTCAATTATTGCTATAGTAATTGTTGCATAAGATCTCACGTTATTTGATTCAATTATTGTCGATATTTATTATATTGTTAAAATCAATAATCGAGACGACAAAGTTATTAATATTATTATTTTCAATATTAATGTTGTCTGAAGTTCACAAGGAGAGGTTTGGTCACCTAATCATGCTACCAATAGGGAGAAATCCTTATTGAAAAGCCTCTCTGGGAAAACTAATTCATACGATTAATATCAGAATTATAATAAAGGTGATAAATGTTGTTAAAATTATTAAGGTGATTTTTACTTAAGTTTTGCTTATTTTATGGACCCTATTTACCCGCTTTTCCAAAATATTAGGTAGAAAATTTTATAATAAAAGTAAATACCATTTATGTTGGAAAATGATTTTTTTGAAACGGAGAAAGAGTATAATGATGGAAGTTATTTATATATGTATATATCGAGTATATGGTGGAGAAAAGGATAGGTGAAAGTGATAGGTGTGAGTAGAAAATGGTGGAAAAGTGGTAGTGTGATAGTGATGTGTAAGAGTGTAGTGAAAGTGAGTTTGGGGGGAGGTGGGGGATTGATGTTTGTTATGGGGGAAATCTAGTGGTATATATAATATCGATATATAGATGTGTTTACATATATATATATATATATTATATTTTAATTTTGGTCGATTGAATTTGAGAATTTGTATTCTCGAAAAATAATTTCGCTCATAAACAAAGGCACTTCCATTTTCCTATAAATAGAAGCTCATTCCTTCATTATTTCTTACGAATTCACTGAAACTCCAGAGAAAAAAAATTATAGAGAAACAATAGAAAAGTATTCTGCTACTTCCCTACTCTTATATTTAGTTTCTTTTACTAGTAAGGGGTGTTATTCTTTCTTATTCATGAAGAGAACTGTTATTCCATTTCTTATTATTCTCATTGAATAACTTGTATACGCTATCTACCCAATACTTGGTGACATTCTTCTATTATTTCATCTTTATTATTCGTTGAATATCCTCGTCTCAAGGCTTTTACGGGACCGATTCCGCTCTTTATTATTCTCGCTGAATATCCGTGCTCAGGCATTTTACGCCGGACTTGTTTCGCCTTTTTATTATTATTTTGTTGAATATCGTGTTCGTATGCGTTTACGCTTTTAACCGATTCCGCCCTTTTTAGTATTTTGTTGAATAACATGTCTATGCGAAGTACATCATACATGGTGATTTCTGTTGTTATTACATTCTTTATTATTCATTTGGAACATCCTCGCTTAAGTGCGTAATTTTGCCGACTGCTTCCGTTATTATTATTCTTGTTGAATAACCGGTCCCATGCTAAGTACCGCATTTATGGTGATTTCTGTTGTTATTCCATTCTTTATTATACTCGACCGGGTTAAAGTTTGAACTTCTATACTCCATGAAATTAGTGGAATATTCTTGATATTTGCGCTTCATCCAAAGATCTTTTCATGGAAATATTCTTCTCGAGCATTCTTGAATTTTACTCTACAAAGTAGAATCATCTTGACAATTTAGACGTTATTAGTTCCTCGAATAAGTTAATTTTTGAACTTGTTTTATCAATTCTTATATCATTGTCATCGCCCTCATATTATTTTTTTGAAAGTCATCTGGTATTCGTGGCCTGTAGTGCATGGAGATGGACTTGTATGATTATGACCGTGGATTATTCGGTGTAATCACGACCGTAATGTTACATATGATGTGGTAAAAGTCCTCATTGGTCTGTAGTGTATTGATGGACAGCTTGTTGGTACGATCACGACTATTAATGAATACACAAATATTCTCGGCCCGTAGCAGTATGAATAATTGTGGTTGTGATACTAAAGAATATCCTCGGGTCAGAAGTGCGTAGGTGATTCGATGATGTGGATTATTTATTGTCGAGTCTCAAATGATAAAATTCATGAATAACCTTTCAAATCATAGAAGATAGTAGATTTTATTCTCTACTTGGCTCTTCTAATGGATTACTTGTTTCCACCGCAGCTTAAACTTGATGTTTGCTATATCAGACGCTTTAACACTCATTAAGGCTAATGATAATTTATTCGCATTATCTTAGTCATAATATTTCTTATCGGGCTAGTTGAGCTCACCCTTTCTTTCACTTTGTTCTTCTTGAAAATGAGAACGTAGCTGGACTTTAGCCTGGGAACGGAGTGATGGTCCTGATGATAAGATAGCTAGTAGTCCTCACTATTCTCATTAAATAGTGTGACAATAAATGTAATGAGGACTTATTTTGAGAGTGGATATTGTCTAGAAGACAATATTTGTATTTAAACTCACATCTCTCTCAACAGACATGTTAAAGATTGTATTTGTATTCTGCATCATGTATTTCGCACTTCGTAATAGGTGATGTATACCTAATTTTGGGGCGCCACATGCTTTTTCCTATCCAAGATCTTAACAGTACTTTTTCAGACGTTAAATCTTTCTGCTATCTCGTCTGGTTCTAACGCAATAATATGGTTCGGTCTTTCCCATATATACGAAGCATGGATATGTGAAAAATATTATGAACACGAGACATACTTGGAGGTAACGCGAGTCTATAGCCACATTTCCTATTCTGGTCAAGAATCTCAAATGGACCAATAAATCATGGATTGAGCTTTCCTCTCTTCCAAATCTTATAACTCCTTCCACGGAGCAACACGAATAACATACATGATCCCCAATATTTAATTCCACGTCCTTTCGATGAAGATCAAAGATAACTCTTTTGTCGATCTTGTGAGTTTTGTATACGCTGTCGAATCATTCGGATCTTTTCGTAGTCATGCGTACTTTCGGTCCCAACAAAATTGCTTCTCCCACCTCGTCCCAAAGATATCGAGAATCGACACTTTCGTCCATACAACGCCTCAAATGGAGCCATGCTTATACTTGCTTGATAATCGTTGCTGTAGGAGAATTCCACCAAAGGTGTACTTATCCCAACTTCCTTTAAAATCTAGGACACAAAGTCTTAATAGATCTTCAAGGGTTTGAATAGTCCTCTCGATTGTCCGGCCCATTTGAGGATGGTATGCCGAATCAATCAGAACTGCGTGCCCATAGCTTTCTGCTAAGCTAACCCAAAATCGTGAAGTGAATCTTCGGTCACGATCCAAAACTATGGATATTGGCATGCCATGCAATCTCACAATCTCATTTACGCATATGCTAGCAAGACGCTCAAGGAATAAGTCTCTCGATAGGCAAGAAATGGGCGACTTGGTTAATCTATTAACAATAACCCAAATCACATCTACGCCTTTGAGAAACCTTGGGAAGACCAGAACGAAATCCATAATAATGTGTTCCCACTTCCATTCCGGAATCTCAAGTGGTTGTAATGGACCCTTTTGGCACTTAATGCTCGCCTTTACATGTTGACAAAGTTAAACACCTCGAGATAAACTCCGCGATCTCTCTTTCATATTATTCCACCAAAATGTATGTCGAATATCATGATACATTTTGGTACCCCCTGTGATGGATTGCAAATCTGCAAGTGTCAGGTGCCTCCATCATGATTCTAAGCTTCAAATCAAAGTCGTTAGGAACACAAAGTGTGGAGTTGAATCTAAGTATTCCTTTTTCATCGATTCTCGCTTCTGGAATAGCTACTTCTTACACTTTCTTCTTCATACGTATCAGCCACAGGTCCATAGCTTGAGCAGCTTTAACTTTATCAATTAAAGTTGGTTCTACTCGTATATTCGCTATCATCACGTGGGTCCCTAGAGTCTTTAACCATTTGTGACGCCCCCAAAATAGGTATACAACACCCATTCTGACTCGCCAAATACATGGTACATAAAGTAAACTACAACTTCAATAATACAATTGTCAGCAAAATACGACAAATATATATCGTGAGTTTAAATACAAATATTGTCTTCTAGATAATATCCACACTCAAATAAGTCCTCATTACAATTATTCAAACACTATTTTACGTAAATAGTGAGGACTGCTAAAATATCTTTCTAGAACCATCACCCATACCCCGACTAGATCCTCGCTATGTTCTCACCTCCCGAGAAGAAAAATGGAACAAAAAGGAAAAGGGTGAGCTCAACTAGCCCAAGAAAGAATATTATGACTAAGATAATATACAACAAATTATCATTAGTTTTTAACAGGAAAAATCGATAAAATATAGTAGACAACAAGTTTTAGATCAACAACTACAAATGAAAAACGAATCCATTAGAAGAGTCAAGTAGAGAATGAGTTCTACTATCTTCTAAGATTTAAAAGTCCATCATCAATTTTTCCTCAGAATAACAATCAATATACATCTTTAATCAATATTCATCTTTGCACTATAGGCCAAAGATATTCATTTGTATACTACCGTCATGTTCATCTCAACACTGCTCATCTCTGCATTACGGCCAAAGATATTCATCGCTTAATCATTCATCTTTTGCACTACGTGCCAAAGATATTCAAGAATATCATCATTTAGGACCGAGGATGATGAAAATATTTTAAAGAAAACGAATCCAAATGAGATGTATGAAAAATAGTAAGGATTCGTAAAATGCTTTATACAATATCAATAATACTCATAATAACTAATTTTGAAACAAAATTCAAGAATAAAGATCAAAACATGGATACAATCAAAGATAGTAACCATAATAGACATCTTGGACAAAAAGAAGAAAATTTTATTTTTCGGTGAATAGTGTCGTATTCGTGAATAGTATCATATACGTGAATAGTGTCGTATACGTGAATAGTAACCTCGACACAAAAAGTTTTAAATTTGATAAAAAATTTAGATCAATACTTTGGCATAATGATATTGAAGAAATAATATCATATATGAAGAAAATAACATCTCTTACCTCAAAATATCAGCACTTCTGATCGGAATATCGGTATAAGGCTGAAGGAAACTTGCACTGATGAATAGAAACTCACAAAGTATCCAAATACTCACAAAATAAACTCAATAATCTAGAGAGAAAGAGAGAAAACTTGTTTCCGGTGTGATTTTTAATTTAACTTAGCCTCTATTTATAGAAAATGTTAGCATGTCAAGGCATTGAAGCATTTCGACTTGACTCTGCGACGGCTTTTTACCGCTACTATTGTCACCCACCACATTTGAAATAAAATTCAGCATATTTCTTCACCAACCACAAGTGGGGCCCACTCAATTCTAGAATTTTCCACCAAAATCATTTATAAACCTAATTTCGAATCAACACCTCTTAAAATTCATAACAAATCATAATGCTCATTTTTAACGGTTCAAAATTTGTGGACATATATTCAACTTATATATTTATAACATATCCAAAAATCACAATGATCCAAATCTGGCGGATTAAAATTTTTAACTCACATTGAATATATCTCAAAAATACCGGGTTTAATTTTTAATACCTTCATTCCGACAAAAATACCGATAAAACACCTCAACATTAACTCTTTCATTTTAACCACAATAAATATATCCAACATTTATATCCATATAAAATAAATATTTCCTTATCATATGAATCAATAATTAATTATTCACAAATAATATTACGTAATCACATTTATGACAACCAAATAGTTCTCCAAAAAGAGGGGCTTTCCAATAAGAATTTCTCCTTACTAGTATGCAATTAGGTGACCAAACCTCTCCTGACAAAACTTTTTAGACATCGCTAATAATGTTATCTAATAATATTATTCAAATAATATGAATTATTGATTTGATAATGGGAAATCATCGTGCAATGACAATTATTAAAACAACAATAATATAAAATATCAACGCAGCAATTATCAAATCAATAAAATAAAATATTGAACAATAACTACCGTAATAATTATTGAGTAAAGTGCCTTCTTCGTAAGGATCAATAATTCATCAATACCGTGCATCCACGCCAGACATTCATGTATTTTAACCACCGATATTCCAACAACAAAGTAACGGTAAAAACTACGCCGTTATTTATAAAAACTCAAACTTGTCGCTTTCTTCATCCGATAGTTATTCTCATTATGGGGCCTATAAATGACCGCTACTGTCAGCATTTAATATTCCCGACAACAAGAATATTCCACGACCAAATGAATATTCCCGACAACAATGATTATTTTATAACCACTTGCTTATTTAGCAAAATTTGCACATTTCACCCATAACCAGAGAATTATATGAAATTAATACCTTATTATTCACAATAATAATTAGAGGAAATTCGATTTTATTTATAATAAGTTGGCTTCTTACAAACTCATGAACTATCTCCGATTGATTTACTTTAATCTGACGGTCCATATTTAAAGAAAAATCTTTTAAATAAAATATAATATATTCTATTTATAATCTAATAAAATGAATAACTTTATAAAAAGACTTTACTATGCAAAACACTATGCCGGCACTATACATAATAAAATATAATATATTCTAATTATTGTTTAATAAAATGTATAACTTTATAAAAGTATTCTGCTTTATATAAAAAGATTTTACTATAAAACACTATGCAAAACACTATAACACTACGCATAATAGAATATAATATATTCTATTTATAGAATAACTTTATAAAAGTATTCGCTTTATATAAAAGATTTTCTCAGATTATTACATTAATAATACCAACAAAATCGAAAGTGACTTATCACGTAAACATCAATAATTAATACCGTAGCGCTACTATGCAACCACGCCAGACATCGCATTTTTTAACAATGGTGTTTCAACAATTAACTGTGAAAACTTCCGCCATTATTTTCATAAAGTATTTTTTTGCTTTACTCAATCCGGCAATAATTCCTGCTGGGTCCACCAATGATTGTGTTAGTTGTATCTAATATTCTCTCTGTTAAAATGAATATTCCCCACCAATCGAATATTATATAACAACTCACAGACTTTGCAAAATTTATAAATATTACCCACAACTATAACATTATATCAATTTCACTCCATAATATTCAAAAATAATATTTATAGAAAATTCATCTTTATTCAAAAGTTGGGGTTTTACAATCTCCCCTTCTTATGAAATTTCCCCTCGAAATTAGGGTACGCACCTAGTATATCAAGAGGTAAGGATACCTTGATTTCATTTTAGATTCTAACTCCCAAGTCATTTCCTCAACATCGTGGTTTCTCCATAAAACTTTGACTTCGAGGTATAACCTCGGAGCGTAGAATATGTTCCTTCTTATCCAAGATTTGAATAAGAACCTCTTCATACGCCAAATCTTCCGCTATTTCGTCTGGTTCTAACTCAATAATGTGGTTCGGGTCTTCCACATATTTATGTAACATGGATATGTGAAAAACGTTATGAACACGAGACATACTGGCAAGAAGCGAGTCTATACGCGGACGCCTAAAATTTGGTATATGTCACCCATCTTGGGTCGCCAGACATACATGGTATGTAATTCAAATACAACTTACTAATACAACTGTCGTGTACAATACTTACAAAACATAAACTTTGAGTTTGAATACAAATATTGTCTACTAGAGATTATACAAACTCAAAAGGAGTCCTCATTTCAAATATTATCACACTATTTCACGTAATAGTGAGGACTACTAATGCTATCCTCCTCGACCATCACTACATTCCCCGACTCGTCCCAAACTTTATATTCTCATTTCCTCAAGAGAATAGTGAAAGGAAGGGTGAGCTCAACTAGCCCAAAGAAGAAATATTACGACTAAGATAATGCGTAATAAATTATCATTAGTCTCCAACAATGTTAAACCGATAAAATATAATAGACATCAAGTTTAATCACAGCTTAACAAGCAATCCATTAAAAGAGTCAAGTAGAAAATAAAATCTACTATCTTTTATGATTTAAAAGGTTTTTCATCATCAAGTTATCGTTGAGACACAACTTAATAAATATTCCACATCATCGAATCACCCCTTCACTACTACGGCCAAGGATATTCTTTAAGATCACGACTAACTTAATTATCCATGCACTACTAGCTAAAGATAATTGTGTTTTCATCAACTATCCCCGATCATGCCATAAAACAATTCATCTTGACTACTACGACCAAAGAGAATCCATAGCCATAATCATACCAAAAATCGTCCATCAATGCACTACGGCCAACGAGAACTTTTTCCACATCATTTGTAACATTACTTACTAATGATTACAATCGGAATAATCCCTCGGTCATAATCATACCAAGTCCATCTATGCACCACAGACACAGATGACTTTCAACAAAATATAAACAAGAGGATGATGACAATGATATAAGAATTCAATAAAACAAGTTCAAGAATTAATTTGTCCAAGAACCAATAACGCCCAAATTGTCAACACGATATCGCTTTGTAGAGTAAAATTCAAGAATGTTCGTAAGAATATTTCCATGAAAAAGATATCGGATGAAGCACAAATATCAAGGATATTCCACTAATTTCATGGAGTATAAAAGTCAAAACTTTAACCAACCGAGTATAATAAAGAATGGAATAACAAAAGAAATCACCATGCGATGCGGTATTTCTGATGTATGTGTTATTCTAACAGAATAATAATAATCTAACTAGGTCATGCATAAAGCATGTATGTGGATGTTCCAATGTAATAATAAAGAACTAATAATTACAAGAATCACCATACGCAAGTAGATTGTGATAGACAAAGTGTTATTCCAATGTAATAATAATAATAATCTAAACCAGTCGTGCAAAATTTGCAATCGACAGTGATGTTCCACCGTAATAATAAAAAAATAGAATAACAACAAAATCACCACGCACGCAGATTGCATGTAGAAAAAGTTATTCCAATGTAATACTAATAAGGATTTTAATCAGTCCCCGTATTTAAAACGCATGCATGTGATATTCCAACAGTAATAATAATAAAGATTTTAACCAGTCCCACGAAAACGCATGCATGTGATATTCCAAATGTAATAAAAAGACGAAATCAACCCCAGGAAAAACGCATGCATGTGATATTCCAATAATAATAATAAAATGGAATAATAGAAGAATGTCACCAAGTATAGGTATCCTCAGAGATACAAAAGTTATTCCAATGTAATAATAAAGAATGGAATAATGTAAGTTCTCTTCATGAATAAGAAAGAAAGAATACCCTTTACGAAAGACAACAAATAATATTCTCTACCTTTGAAAGAAGAGTACTCGACTAGTAGGTCGAGGATATACTCAAGAAAACTTGCAAGACGCTTCAAAGCTTTCTTAAACTCTAAAGAAATACGCCAAGATTATAGAAGAAGAACTCTCTATAGTTTCTCTCTGTAGTTTCAAAGAATTCGTAAGAAATAATGAAGGAATGAGCTTCTATTTATAGAAAAATGGATTACATAGTAACTAACTCATGAATCGGTCCAGATTGATTTACTTTAATCTAATCATCCATATTTAAAGCAAAATCTTTTAAATAAAATATAATATATTCTATTTATAATCTAATAAAATGAATAACTTTATAAAAGATTTTACTATGCAAACACTATGCAGCACTATGCAAACACTACGATAATAAAATATAATATATTCTAATTATTGTCTAATAAAACAACTAACTTTATAAAAGTATTCTGCTTTTATATAAAAAGATATTACTATGCAAAATACTACTATGCATAATAGAATATAATATATTCTATTTATAGAATAACTTTATAAAAGTATTCTGCTTTTATATAAAAGCTTTTCTCGCTTTTATTACATTAATAATACCAATAAAACAAAATTTATCACCTTTATTATAATTTCAACCAACTATTCAAAAATTAGCACATCTCTTCATGGAATAATATTATACTTAAAAATGATTTGACCTAAAAGAAATATATTTTTCGGGTGAATAGTACCCTCGTGAATAGTAATTTGGAATAGTACCATCGTGAATAGTACCCCACACAAAAGTGTCCCAAATACCCGAAAGTGAACAATACTTGAGTGAATAGTAATCGGTAAATAGTAATCCGTGAATAGTAACTCGTGAATAAGATAATCGACATCGAAAAATACCCCAAATACTCGAAAGTGAATAATATTTGGGTGAATAGTATTTTAGGTGAATAGTAACCTGTGAATAGTAACTCGTGAATAGTACTCCGACACAAAAAGTGTCCCAAATACCCGATTGAACAATACTGAGTGACTTCTCACATAAGCATCAATAATTAATACCGTGCTACTATGCAACCACGCCAGACATCAGATTTTTTAACACTGGTGTTTCAACAGCTTAACGATAAAACTTCCGCCGTTATTTCCATAAAATATTTTTGTCGCTTTCTCAATCCGGACAATAATTCCGCTAGGGTCCACCAATGATTGTCTTAGTTGTTGACGAATATTCTCTATTAAAACAAATATTCCCACCATCAATATAATATGATAACTCAGATACTTTTGCAAAATTTATAAATACTACCCACAACTATAACATTATATCAAATCCACACCATAATATTAAAAAATTATTTTGAGAAAATTATTTTATTCATAAAATTTGGGGTCTCACAATCTCCCTCCTTATGGAATTTCGCCTTCAAAATTTATGTACGCATTGGTATGTCGAATGGTGAGGATACCTCACTTCATTTCAAATTCTAACTCTTGAGGTATAACCTTTGAGTGTCAATACGATTCTTCTTATCCAAGATTTTAACACGATCTCCTCACACGCTAAATCATCCGCTATCTCGTCTGGTTCTAAATTAATAACGTGGTTCGGTCGTCCACATATTTACGTAACATCGATATGTGAAAAAAAAACGTTATGAACACGCGACATTCTCAAGTAAAACGAGTCTATATGCCACGCTTCCTACTTCGATCGAGGATTTCAAATGGGCCAATTAAATCGAGGGTTGAGATTTTCTCTCTTCGCTCATTCTTCGCTTCTAGAATAACGCCATCTTGAACCTTCTTAATTCTTCACATTCATCACCCGTGTGTAGCTTGAGCGGCTTTTTTAACTTTATCGATTAAAGTCGATTCTACTCGTATATTCGTTATCTTCACGCGGGTTCCTAGAGTCTTTAACTCTATCTTCATCATTTGTAAGTCGCATGAAATGGGTCTTAGTGTTAACAACATCGCACTCATAAACGATACGATCTTCTACTCAACGCGTTAGCTACCACGCTCGCTTTCCCACGATGGTATTGCATGGTACGATCGTAATCTTCAACAAATGAGTCAACGCTCTTTACGATCTTCTACTCAACGCCATCTACCATGTTCGCTTTTTCCTACGATGGTATTGCATGGTACGATCGTAATCTTCAACGCTCAACGCTTTTCGATCTTCTACTCAACGCGCTACCTACCACGCTCGCTTTTCTACGATGGTATCAGATGGTACGATCGTAATCTTCAACAAATGAGTCAACGCTTTTGGCGCATGTTACGCTCGCTTTAAGTAAAGAAATATTTGAGGGTTTTAGAAATGGATTTTGTACCGATCAATACAAAATTCGATTTCACGCCTAGGGTAAAGCTAAGAAGTCCTTCAAGAATACGCCGTGAAATTTATTAACAATTGAAATATCATTCAAAACCGCGGACTCTCATCCAAGACTTGGGTAACACGTCACATTGATACCTATCAACTTGCCATCGCTATTCACAAAGTACGCCACGTAAAAGTCCGCTTCAAAGCATTCCACACAAGGAAGTCAACAACGAAAGGACCGGCTCTTTTACTTATGGCTTGATATAACAATAATTGACTTTAGTGGTTTGGTTTCTTGAATTTGCATAACAAAGTTTGGTTAGGAATATGAAAGCTAACAACCTTACGAAAAGCATGATGAGTAGTTAACCAATCGATTCCTAAAATCGCATCAAAGGCAAGTATTTTCAAAGAGATGAGATTGACAGGTAACGGGAAAGTTTTGATTTGAACAAGATTTATAAATAGTGGAGGTAACGAAGGTTTCTAATATCGAAGTTTCAACCAATAAGTCAAAGTCTAACATCTCTGGGGATAAATTTAAACGTTGAGCGCAAGCAAGAGAGATAAAAGAATAGGTAGAACCGATATCGAATAAGGTATAGACTTCGCAAGAGCTTATGATTAACTTACCCGAAATAACCTCGTTCGGGTTCCTTGATAAACGCTCTCACATAAATTACCGACTTTGTTTTGTCCGTATCCGCCTTTGGTGCCACCGTTCCAGCTGAACTTGACTTCACTATACGACAAAATTGAGCTAAATGACCTTCTCTTCTTAAAATTTCCACATCTATTACCTTCAAGGCTATGATTACCACCAAAGTGGTTACCATTCTTGGCATGATAATTTCCCCACGATGGTTATCATTATTCGATGGTCGCTGCACCCAGATATATACTGATTATTATCGTGTTTTTTTCGTCGCTACTTTTTTGGTCGAAATGACTCAACTGGTCTCATGTGCTTCATTACTTATCTCACCATTTTCATATGCCATTTTCAAACACTTTCACAAAACAAAGGTTAATTGACATATAACATATTATCACTATACTCGATCGACCAATCAAATACCAAATAAACTTAGGTAGGTCATACTAAATGAAGGAATTCCCTGCCTCTCCCCTCCAAGTTCTAGTCTCACATCTTAGCCAGTGGATCATATCCCTAAGCTTTGATACTAACCGTCTACGCCCCAAAATTAGGTATACGCCACCCATCTTGGGTCGCCACTTACATGGTACATAAATTCAAATACAACTTATTAATACAATCTGTCAGGTATACAATACGACAAAACATAAACTTTGAGTTTGAATACAAATATTGTCTACTAGAGATTATACAAACTCAAAAGGAGTCCTCATTACAAATATTATCACACTATTTCACGTAATAGTGAGGACTACTAATGCTATCCTCTCCTGACCATCACTCCGCTCTCCCGACTCGTCCCAAATTATATTCTTATTTCCTCAAGAGAATAAAGAAAGGAAAGGGTGAGCTCAACTAGCCCAAGAAGAAATATTATGACTAAGATAATGCGTAATAAATTATCATTAGTCTCCAACAATGTTAAATTGATAAAATATAATAAACATCAAGTTTAACAAATAAATGAACAAGCAATCCATTAAAAGAGTCAAGTAGAAAATAAAATCTACTATCTTCTATGATTTAAAAGGTTTTTCATCACTATTATCACCGAGACTTAGCTTAATAAATAATCCACATCATCGAATCACCCCTCGCACTACTACCAAGGATATTCTTTAAGATCACGACCACGAATTATCCATGCACTACGGCTAAAGATAATCAGTGTTTTCATCAACTATCTTGATCATGCCATAAAATAATTCATCTTTGCACTACGGCCAAAGAGAATCCATAGCCATAATCATACCAAAAACTGTCCATCAATGCACTACGACTAATGAGAACTTTTTCCACATCATTTGTAACATTACTGCAATGATTACACCGAATAATCTCTCTCATAATCATACCAAGTCCATCTATGCACCACTACAGCATCACGTATGACTTTCAACAAAATATAAATATGAGAATGATGAAAATGATATAAGAATTCAATAAAACAAGTTCAAGAATTAATTTGTCCAAGAACCAATAACGCCCAAATTGTCAACATGATAATCGCTTTTGTAGAGTAAAATTCAAGAATGCTCGTAAGAATATTTCCATGAAAAGATATCGAATGAAGCGCAAATATCAAGGATATTCTACTAATTTCATGGAGTATAAAAGTCAAAACTTTAACCAACCGAGTATAATAAAGAATAGAATAACAAAAGAAATCACCATGCATGCGGATTTAGATGATGACAAAAGTTATTCCAATGTAATAATAATAATCTTAACTCAGTCATGTGTAAAAGCACCGGTGCAAACATGGATGTTCCAATGTAATAATAAAGAATGGAATAATTACAAGAATCACCATGCATGCGTATTGCATAGATGATTAAAGTTATTCTAACAATAATAATAATAACGGAACCGAATCAAGTGCTAAATTTGCAATCGGCGTGATGTTCCACCGAATAATAAAAAATAAAATAACAATAATAAATCACCACATGCACGCCAGATTCACATATGTAAAGGTTGTTCCAATGTAATACTAATAAGATTTTAATCAGTCCCACGTAAAACGCATGCATGTGATATTCCAAAGTAATAATAATAAAGACTAACCAGTCCCACGAAAACGCATGTATGTGATATTCCAAAGTAATAAGAAGATTTTAATCATGTCCTGCCGTAAAATGCATGTGCATGTGATATTCCAATGTAATAATAAAGACGGAATAATAGAAGAATGTCACCAAGTATAGGTATCCCGCAGATACAAAGTTATTCCAATGTAATAATAAAGAATGGAATAATGTAAGTTCTCTTCATGAATAAGAAAGAATAATACCCTTACGAGTACAACAAATAATATTCTCTACCTTTGAAAGAAGAGTACTCCGACTAGTAGGTCGAGGATATACTCAAGAAAACTTGCAGATACTCAAAAGCTTTCTTAAACTCTAAAGAAATACGCCAAGATTATAGAAGAAGAACTCTATAGTTTCTCTCTCTGTAGTTTCAAAGAATTCGTAAGAAATAATGAAGGAATGAATGCTTCTATTTATAGAAAAATGGATCGATAAGTAACTAACTCATGAACGGTCCAGATTGATTTACTTTAATCGACGGTCCATATTTAAAGCAAAATCTTTTAAATAAAATATAATATATTCTATTTATAATCTAATAAAACGAATAACTTTATAAAAGATTTTACTATGCAAACACTACGCAGTACTATGCAAACACTATGCATAATAAAATATAATATATTCAAATTATTGTCTAATAAAACAACTAACTTTATAAAAGTATTCTGCTTTTATATAAAAAGATATTACTATGCAAAACACTACGCATAATAGAATATAATATATTCTATTTATGTAATAACTTTATAAAAGTATTCATTTTATATAAAAAGCTTTTCTCGCTTTTATTACATTAATAATACCAATAAAACAAAACTTATCACCTTTATTATAATTTCAACCAACTATTCGAAAAATTAGCACATCTCTTCATGGAATAATATTGTACTTAAAATGATTTGACCGAAAAGAAATATATTTTTTTTGGTGAATAGTACCCCGTGAATAGTAATTTGGGAATAGTACCACGTGAATAGTACCCCACACAAAAAGTGTCCCAAATACTCGAGTGAACAATACTAGAGTGAATAGTAATCTAACACTTAAATAGTAACTCCGTGAATAAGAACTCGTGAATAGTACTCTCAAAAAAATACCCCAAATACTCGAAAGAATAATATTTGGGTGAATAGTATTTAGGTGAATAGTAACTTAAGAACGTGAATAGTAACTCAAGTGAATAGTACTCACACAAAAAAGTGTCCCAAATACCCGAATTGAACAATACCGAGTGACTTCTCACATAAGCATCAATAATCAATACCGTGCGCTACTATGCAACCACGCCAGACATCGTACTTTTAACACTTGGTGTTTCAACAAGATTAACGATAAAACTTCCGCCGTTATTTCCATAAAATATTTTTGTCGCTTTCTCAATCCCAATAATAATTCCGCTAGGGGTCCACCAATGATTGTGCTTGGTTGCATTTAATATTCCCCGTTAAAACAAATATTCCCGGAATCAATATAATATGATAACTCAGATACTTTGCAAAATTTATAAATACTACCCACAACTATAACATTATATCAAATCCACACCATAATATTAAAAAATTATTTTGAGAAAAAAATATTATTCATAAAATTTGGGGTCTCACAATCTCCTCTCCTATGGAATTTCTCCCTTGAAATTTATATACGCATTTGGTATCTTTGAAATGTGAGGATACCTCGACTTCATTTCAAATTCTAACTCTTGAGGTATAACCTTTGAGTGTTGAATACGATTCTTCTTATCCAAGATTTTAACACGTATCTCCTCACACGTTAAATCATCCGCTATCTCGTCTGGTTCTAAATTAATAACGTGGTTCGGGCCGTCCACATATTTACGTAACATCGATACGTGAAAAAAAAACGTTATGAACATGTGACATTCTTGGCGGTAAAACGAGTCTATATGCCACAGTTCCTACTCGATCGAGGATTTCAAATGGGCCAATTAAATTGAGGGTTGAGATTTTATCTCTTCGTCTATTCTTGCTTCTAGAATAACGCCCTCTTGAACCTTCTTAATTCTTCACATTCATCAGCTCCGGGTGTGTAGCTTGAGCGGCTTTAACTTTATCGATTAAAGTCGATTCTACTCGTATATTCGTTATCTTCACGTGGGTTCCTAGAGTCTTTAACTCTATCTTCATCATTTGTAAGTCGTATGAAATGGGTCTTTGTGTTAACAACATCGCACTCATAAATGCATACGATCTTCTACTCAACGTGTTAGCTACCACGTTCGCTTTTCCTACGATGGTATTGCATGGTACGATCGTAATCTTCAACAGCTCGAGTCAACGTCTTTACGATCTTCTACTCAACACGTCGTCTACCACGTTCACTTTTCCTACGATGGTATTGCATGGTACGATCGTAATCTTCAACAGTTCGAGTCAACGCCTTTACGATCTTCACTAACGCCGCCTACCACGCGTTCGCTTTTCCTACGATGGTATTGCGTATGGTACGATCGTAATCTTCAACAAAATTCGAGTCAACGTCTTTGGGGCATGTTACGTTCGTTTTAAGTAAAGAAATATTTGAGGGTTTTAGAAATGGATTTTATACTGGGATCAATACAAAATTAGATTTCACGCTCTAGGAGTAGGCTAAGAAGTCCTTCAAGAATACGTCAGGAAATTTATTAACAATTGAAATATTATTCAAAACTGTGACTCTCATCCAAGACTTGGGTAACACGTCACATTGATACCTATCAACTTGCCATCGCCATTCACGACATCGCCTCATGTAAAGTCCGGCTTCTGCATTCCACACAAGGAAGTCAACAACGAAAGGACCGGGGCTCTTTACTTATGGCTTGATATAACAATGATTGACTTTAGTGGTTTGGTTTCTTGAATTTGCATAACAGGTTGGTTAGGAATATGAAAGCTAACAACCTTACGAAAAGCATGATGAGTAGTTAACCAATCGATTCCTAAAATCGCATCAAAGGCAAGTATTCTCAAAGAGATGAGATTGATAGGTAACGTGAAAGTGTTGATTTGAACAAGATTTATAAATAGTGGAGGTAACGAAGGTTTCTAATATCGAAGTTTCAACCAATAAGTCAAAGTCTAACTTCTCTGGGGATAAATTTAAACGTTGAGCGCAAGCAAGAGAGATAAAAGAATAGGTAGAACCGATATCGAATAAGGTATAGACTTCGCAAGAGCTTATGATTAACTTACCCGAAATAACCTCGTTCGGGTTCCTTGATAAACGCTCTCACATAAATTACCGACTTTGTTTTGTCCGTATCCGCCTTTGGTGCCACCGTTCCAGCTGGACTTGACTTCACTATACGACAAAATTGAGCTAAATGACCTTCTCTTCTTAAAATTTCCACATCTATTACCTTGGCCATGATTACCACCGAAGTGGTTACCATTCTTGGCATGATAATTTCCCCCACGATGGTTATCATTATTCCGATGGTCGCTAATAAAAAACACGATATGATTATTATCGTGTTGTTGGTCGTTACCTTTTGGTTGAAATGACTAAATCGTCTCATGTGCTTCATTGCTTATCTCACCATTTTCATATGCCATTTTCAAACACTGTCACAAAACAAAGGTTAATTGACATGTAACATATTATCAATATACTTTGACCGACCAATCAAATACCAAATAAACTTAGGTAGGTCATACTAGCGAAGGAATTCCCCGTCTCTCCCCTCCAAGTTCTAGTCTCACATCTTAGCCAGGGATCATATCCCTAAGCTTTGATACTAACTGTCTCGCCCCCAAAATTAGGTATACGTCACCCATCTTGGGTCGCCAGATACATGGTACAGAATTCAAATACAACTTACTAATACAACTGTCGTGTACAATACGACAAAACATAAACTTTGAGTTTGAATACAAATATTGTCTACTAGAGATTATACAAACTCAAAAGGAGTCCTCATTACAAATATTATCACACTATTTCACGTAATAATATGAGGACTACTAATGCTATCCTCTCGGACCATCACTCCGCTCCCCGACTCGTCCCCAAATATATTCTTATTTCCCTCAAGAGAACAAAGAAAAGGAAGGTGAGCTCAACTAGCCCAAGAAGAAATATTATGACTAAGATAATGCGTAATAAATTATCATTAGTCTCCAACAATGTTAAATTGATAAAATATAATAAACATCAAGTTTAACAAAGTAATGAATAAGCAATCCATTAAAAGAGTCAAGTAGAAAATAAAATCTACTATCTTCTATGATTTAAAAGGTTTTTCATCACTATTATCGCTGAGACTTAGCTTAATAAATATTCCACATCATCGAATCACCCTTGTACTACGGCCAAGGATATTCTTTAGTATCACGACCACGAATTATCCATGCACTACGACTAAAGATAATTGTGTTTTCATCAACGGTCCTGATCATGCCAGAAAACAATTCATCTTTGCACTACGGCGAAAGAGAATCCATAGCCATAATCATACCAAAAACTATCCATCAATGCACTACGACCAATGAGAACTTTTTCCACATCATTTGTAACATTACGGTAATGATTACACCGAATAATCTCTAGTCATAATTATACCAAGTCCATCTATGCACTCACGCCAAATACGTATGACTTTCAAATAAAATATAAATATGAGAATGATGAAAATGATATAAGAATTCAATAAAACAAGTTCAAGAATTAATTTGTCCAAGAACCAATAATGTCCAAATTGTCAACACGATATCGCTTTTGTAGAGTAAAATTCAAGAATGCTCGTAAGAATATTTCCATGAAAAGATACCGAATGAAGCGCAAATATCAAGGATATTCCACTAATTTCATGGAGTATAAAAGTCAAAATTTAACCAACCGAGTATATAATAAAGAATGGAATAACAAAAGAAATCACCACGCATGCACGATTGCATGATGTGGCAGTTATTCCAATGAATAATAATAATTAACTAGGTTATCGCGTAAAGCATGTAGACAAGATGTTCCAATGTAATAATAAAGAACGGAATAATTACATTAATCACCATGCTTGCAGTGCCCATTAGACGTAGTTATTCCAACAGAATAATAACAACGGAACCAGTCAAAGTAAATTTGCATGTAAGCGAGGATGTTCCACCGAAATAATAAAAAATAGAATAACAACGAAATCACCATTACACGCGGATACTTAGATAGAAAGGTTATTCCAATGTAATAGTAATAAGGATGGAATCAGTCCCACAGTAAAATGCATGCATGTAATATTCCAATGTAATAATAATAAAGATCTTAACCAGTCCCAATGAAAAAGCATGCATGATATTCCAACAGTAATAAAGAAGATTTTAATCGTGTCCCACAGAAAAACGCATGCATGTGATATTCCAACGAGAATAATAAAGACTTAATAATAGAAGAATGTCACCAAGTATAGGTATCCCGCAGATACAAAGTTATTCCAATGTAATAATAAAGAATGGAATAATGTAAGTTCTCTTCATGAATAAGAAAGAAAGAATACCCCTTATGAAAGTACAACAAATAATATTCTCTACCTTTGAAAGAAGAGTACTCGATTAAGTAGGTCGAGGATATACTCAAGAAAACTTGCAAGACGCTTCAAAGCTTTCTTAAACTCTAAAGAAATACGCCAAGATTATAGAAGAAGAACTCTCTATAGTTTCTCTCTCTGAAGTTTCAAAGAATTCGTAAGAAATAATGAAGGAATGAGCTTCTATTTATAGAAAAATGGATCGCATAAGAATTAACTCATGAACTATCCAGATTGATTTACTTTAATCCTGACTATCCATATTTAAAGCAAAATCTTTTAAATAAAATATAATATATTCTATTTATAATCTAATAAAACGAATAACTTTATAAAAGATTTTACTATGCAAATACTATGCAAAACACTATGCAAACACTACGCATAATAAAATATAATATATTCTAATTATTGTCTAATAAAATAACTAATTTTATAAAAGTATTCTTTTTATATAAAAGATATTACTATGCAAAATACTATGCATAATAGAATATAATATATTCTATTTATGTAATAACTTTATAAAAGTATTCTATTTTTATATAAAAAGCTTTTTCTGCTTTTATTACATTAATAATACCAATAAAACAAAATTTATCACCTTTATTATAATTTCAACCAACTGCTTGAAAAATTAAAGACATCTCTTCATGGAATAATATTGTACTTAAAAATGATTTGGACCTAAAAGAAATATATTTTTCGGTGAATAGTACCATGAATAGTAATTTGGGAATAGTACCTGTGAATAGTACCCCGACATAAAAAAAGTGTCCCAAATAATTCGAGTGAACAATACTAGAGTGAATAGTAATCGTAAATAGTAACCTTGAATAAACAATAACGTGAATAGTACTTCAAACATCTAAAAATAATACCCCAAATACTTTAGGTGAATAATTTGGGTGAATAGTATTTTAGGTGAATAAGAACTCGTGAATAGTAATCAGAATAGTACTCGACACAAAAAGTGTCCCAAATAATTGATCAACAATACCGAGTGACTTCACACATAAGCATCAATAATTAATAATTGTTATACTATGCAATCACGCCAGACATCAGATTTCTTAACACTTGGTGTTTCAACAGCTTAATGATAAAACTTCCACCATTATTTCCATAAAATATTTTTGTCGTTTTCTCAATCCGACAATAATTCCGTTGTGGGTCCACCAATGATTGTGCCGTTGTACGAATATTCCCTGTTAAAACAAATATTCCCAGATCAATATAATATGATAACTTGCATACTTTGCAAAATTTATAAATACTACCCACAACTATAATATTATATCAAATCCACACCATAATATTAAAAAATTATTTTGAGAAAATTATTCATAAAATTTGGGGTCTCACAATCTCCCCTCCTTATGGAATTTCACCTCTGAAATTTATGCACGTATTATCTTTGTACGCTCAATGTGAGGATACCTCGACTTCATTTCAAATTCTAACTCTTGAGGTATAACCTTTGAGTGTTGAATACGATTCTTCTTATCCAAGATTTTAACACGTATCTCCTCACACGTTAAATCATCCGCTATCTCGTCTGGGTTCTAAATTAATAACGTGGTTCGCCGTATCCACATATTTACGTAACATCGATACGTGAAAAAAAAACGTTATGAACACGTGACATTCTCAAGCGGTAAAACGAGTTTATATGCCACGCCTCCTACTCGATCGAGGATTTCAAATGGGCCAATTAAATTGAGGGTTGAGATTTTCTCTTCGCTTATTCTTCGCTTTGTAGAATAACGCCTCTTGAACCTTCTTAATTCTTCACATTCATCGCCTCCGGGTGTGTAGCTTGAGCGGCTTTAACTTTATCGATTAAAGTCGATTCTACTCAGATATTCGTTATCTTCACGTGGGTTCCTAGAGTCTTTAACTCTATCTTCATCATTTGTAAGTCGTATATGAAATGGGTCTTTGTGTTAACAACATCGCACTCATAAACGACACGATCTTCTACTCAACTGCTAGCTACCACGCTCGCTTTTTCCTACGATGGTATTGCATGGTACGATCGTAATCTTCAACAAATCGAGTCAACGTCTTTATGATCTTCTACTCAACGAGTCATCTACCACGCTCTTCTTTTCCTCACGATGGTATTGCATGGTACGATCGTAATCTTCAACAACCGAGTCAACGCCTTTTTATGATCTTCTACTCAACGCGTCACCACCACGTTAAGCTTTTCCCTACGATGGTATTGCATGAGTACGATCGTAATCTTCAACAAATGAAATCAACGTCTTTGCGCGTGTTACGCTTTGTTTTAAGTAAAGAAATATTTGAGGGTTTTAGAAATGGATTTTGTACTGGGATCAATACAAAATTCGATTTCACGCTCTAAGGGTAGGCTAAGAAGTCCTTCAAGAATACATCAGGAAATTTATTAACAATTGAAATATCATTCAAAACTGTGACTCTCATCCAAGACTTGGGTAACACGTCACATTGATACCTATCAACTTGCCATCTTCATTCACAGCTCGCTTCTGAGTAAAGTCCGCTTCAATGCATTCCACACAAGGAAGTCAACAACGAAAGGACCGGGGCTCTTTACTTATGGCTTGATATAACAATGATTGACTTTAGTGGTTTGGTTTCTTGAATTTGCATAACAAGTTGGTTAGGAATATGAAAGCTAACAACCATACGAAAAGCATGATGATTTGTTAACCAATCGATTCCTAAAATCGCATCAAAGGCAAGTATTTTCAAAGAGATGAGATTGACAGGTAACGTGAAAGTGTTGATTTGAACAAGATTTATAAATAGTGGAGGTAACGAAGGTTTCTAATATCGAAGTTTCAACCAATAAGTCAAAGTCTAACTTCTCTGGGGATAAATTTAAACGTTGAGCGCAAGCAAGAGAGATAAAAGAATAGGTAGAACCGATATCGAATAAGGTATAGACTTCGCAAGAGCTTATGATTAACTTACCCGAAATAACCTCGTTCGGGTTCCTTGATAAACGCTCTCACATAAATTACCGAAATCACATTTTGTCGTGATCCGCCTTTTGGTGCCAATTGCCCAAATTGGACTTGACTTCACTATACGACAAAATTGAGCTAAATGACCTTCTCTTCTTAAAATTTCCACATCTATTACCTTGGCCATGATTACCACCGAAGTGGTTACCATTCTTGGCATGATAATTTCCCCCACGATGGTTATCATTATTCCGATGGTCGTTGCCACCGATATGATTATTATCGTGTTGTTGGTCGTTACCTTTTGGTTGAGCTGACTAAACGGTCTCATGTGCTTCATTGCTTATCTCACCATTTTCATATGCCATTTTCAAACACTGTCACAAAACAAAGGTTAATTGACATGTAACATATTATCACTATATACTCAACGTGAATTAATCAAATACCAAATAAACTTAGGTAGGTCATACTAGCGAAGGAATTCCCCGTCTCTCCCCTCCAAGTTCTAGTCTCACATCTTAGCCAGAGATCATATCCCTAAGCTTTGATACTAACTGTCTCGCCCCCAAAATTAGGTATACGTCACCCATCTTGGGTCGCCAGATACATGGTACAGAATTCAAATACAACTTAATTAATACAACTGCACGGTACAATACGACAAAACATAAACTTTCGAAGTTTGAATACAAATATTGTCTACTAGAGATTATACAAACTCAAAAGGAGTCCTCATTACAAATATTATCACACTATTTCACGTAATAAAGAGGACTACTAATGCTATCCTCTCGACCATCACTTGCTTCCTCGACTCGTCCCACTATATTCTTATTTCCCAAGAGAACAGTGAAAGGAAGGGTGAGCTCAACTAGCCCAGTAAGAAATATTATGACTAAGATAATGCAGAATAAATTATCATTAGTCTCCAACAATGTTAAATTGATAAAATATAATAGACATCAAGTTTAACTGCAGTGGAACAAGCAATCCATTAAAAGAGTCAAGTAGAAAATAAAATCTACTATCTTCTATGATTTAAAAGGTTTTTCATCACTATTATCGCCGAGACTTAGCTTAATTAATATTCCACATCATCGAATCACCCTTGCACTACGGCCAAGGATATTCTTTAGTATCAGGACCACGAATTATCCATGCACTACGACTAAAAGATAATTGTGTTTTTCATCAACTGGTCCCGATCATGCCAGAAACAATTCATCTTCGCACTACTACCAAAGAGAATCCATAGCCATAATTATACCAAAAACCGCCCATCAATGCACTACGACCAATGAGAACTTTTTCCACATCATTTGTAACATTACACGGAATGATTACAATCGAATAATCTCTAGTCATAATCATACCAAGTCCATCTATGCACCATCAAGCCCACGTATGACTTTCAACAAAATATAAATATGAGAATGATGAAAATGATATAAGAATTCAATAAAACAAGTTCAAGAATTAATTTGTCCAAGAACCAATAATGTCCAAATTGTCAACATGATACTGCTTTGTAGAGTAAAATTCAAGAATGCTCAGAAGAATATTTCCATGAAAAGATACTGAATGAAGCGCAAATATCAAGGATATTCCACTAATTTCATGGAGTATAAAAGTCAAAACTTTAACCAACTGAGTATATAATAAAGAATGGAATAACAAAAGAAATCACTATTCATGCGGTACTTCGCATAGACAGGTTATTCCAACAGAATAATAATAACGGAACTAGGTCATGCGTAAAGCACGCATGCTGCATGATGTTCCAACAGAATAATAAAGAATCTAATAATTACAAGAATCACCATGCCTCAAGTAGATTAGCATGTATGGAGTTATTCCAATGGAATAATAATAACGGAACCAGTCAAAGCGAAATTTTCACCGATGGATGTTCCACCGTAATAATAAAAATAGAATAACAATGAAATCACCACACGCTGCGATTGCGATAGAAAGGTTATTCCAAATGTAATACTAATATGATGTAATCGTGTCCGCGTAAAATGCATGCATGTGATATTCCAATGTAATAATAATAAAGATTTTAACCAGTCCGACGAAAAAATGCATGTGATATTCCAAATGTAATAGTAAAAGACGGAATCGTGTCCCACAAAAAACGCACGCATGTGATATTCCAAATGTAATAATAAAGACGGAATAATAAAGAATGTCACCAAGTATAGGTATCCCACAGATACAAAGTTATTCCAATGTAATAATAAAGAATGGAATAATGTGTTCTCTTCATGAATAAGAAAGAAAGAATACCCCTTATGAAAGTACAACAAATAATATTCCCTACCTTTGAAATAAGAGTACTCCTACTTAGAGTCGAGGATATACTCGAAGAAAACTTGCAGAAGACGCTCAAACAAAGCTTTCTTAAACTCTAAAGAAATATGCCAAGATTATAGAAGAAGAACTCTATAGTTTCTCTCTCTAGAGTTTCAATTGAATTCGTAAGAAATAATGAAGGAATGAGCTTCTATTTATAGAAAATGGATTGCATAGTAATTAACTCATGAACATTCCAGATTGATTTACTTTAATCTAACTATCCATATTTAAAGCAAAATCTTTTAAATAAAATATAATATATTCTATTTATAATCTAATAAAATGAATAACTTTATAAAAGATTTTACTATGCAAACACTATGCAGCACTATGCAAACACTATGCATAATAAAATATAATATATTCTAATTATTGTCTAATAAAACAACTAACTTTATAAAAGTATTCTGCTTTTATATAAAAGATATTACTATCTGCAAAACACTACGTCATAATAGAATAAGCATCAATAATTAATACCGTGCTACTATGCAAACCAATGCGTAGACATCAGTACTTTTAACACTTGGTGTTTCAACAGCTTAACGATAAAACTTCCGCCGTTATTTCCATAAAATATTTTGTCATTTTCTCAATCCGACAATAATTCCGTTGTGGGTCCACCAATGATTGTGCCGTTGTACGAATATTCCCTGTTAAAAAGAATATTCCCAAATTAATATAATATGACAACTTGCATACTTTGCAAAATTATAAATACTACCCACAACTATAACATTATATCAAATCCACACCATAATATTAAAAAATTATTTCGAGAAAATTATTCATAAAATCTGGGGTCTCACACTATAGGCCACCGTTTCTACTCGATCAAGGATTAAAAATGGGCCAATGAATCGAGGATTGAGCTTTCCTCTCTTTCCAAATCTCGTAACTCCTTTCC
>CM035172.1:75089887-75202650 GCA_020205615.1 Panax quinquefolius
TTTTGTGATCTAAAAGTTCCAGGTTGTATACCACATGTAACTAAATTGATCTATTACAAAACATCACTAAAACAACAACACAACAAGAAGATATAATCTGGTCAAACTATGCCAGAGAAGCTGTTCTTCATGAATCTGGGTTTTTCCTAAAAACTCATAAGGCTGGTGGTCAACCCTAGTTTGACCACCCATATCTTTGATTATATAACTGATCTGGTTGCTCTATGAGTTTTAAGATGTAGTATTCGTGTCAATCTACAAGTCTCTAACAAAAACATGACCATACTATAACAGATCAGCAAGAACACAAGCTCTAAAAATCATCATCGTCGAAAATTCTAGGTTTACGGTCATTTTGAAACTAAGAATTTCGATTAGTCAACTCACTTTGACCACTAATATCTTTTAATCTAAAACGGATATAAACACTCGATTCAAGTTCCGATTCAAGATCTCACGGCCAGTACAAGTACAAACCTTTAAAACACAAAAAAAACATGACGATCGAGAGAGCTATGGGATCTGACATTCACTGTCAGACCCTTATTTTCAAAAATTCCAGATTTTGAAAATCATCAAATCTGAGCCTCTAGATGTTATGGGTCTAACATCTAGCAACCTAGATCATTGATTAACACCCCATACAACATATTTTAACAATCAATTATAAGATCTAACATCAAATCACGTAATTTTTAAGTAGGGTTCTTTTTATACCTTTTTGCACCTTGATTCTTGATTTATTGCTTACGATTTGATGTTAGTGTTAAATTGGGGCTTGATTGAGGACCTGATCTAGCAAGGAAATTTCGTGGGTTTGGTCTTGAGAGAGTATGGCTAGGTGTTTGTTGCACATATAAAGTAATAATGCATTTTCTCTCTCTTAATCTATGCAATTAAATTGATGCAATGAACTTGGCTGGTGAATTGAATCTGATATGCTGGTCATGTAGCTGCTAGGTTGATAGGGTAGGGTGGCTTGTAAGATTTGGTAAGATTTCCTAGCAATTATTCAACTAATGGGACAAAAGGGTATTTTGGTAATTATTTTTAATTTCAAGGGTATTCTTGTCCAATGTTATTAAATATAGGATTTATTCACTAGATTTTACATCTTAAAGTTTCCCAATTAATTACTAGGGTTTGGACAATTAAAATTAAAGTATAATAAAATTTTGTTTTTTAAACACACTAATTAAATTAGGGTTTTTAATAGAAATTAGGGTTTTATTAGAAAATTAGGGTTTAATAATTAGGGTTCCTTAACATCATTAGGGTTCCCAAATTAACAATTAGGGTTTCTTAGTTATCATTATAATTTACTAAAAGCAGAATTAGGGTTTCTAATTTTAGCAAATTAGGGTTTTCAAATAATAATTAGGGTTTCTCCTAATTACGAGATATTATATAATACATAGTAAAATTCATATAACACCATTACTACACAGGTCTTTAACTTATAACCCAAGTTTAACAATTAGGGTTTAATAACACGATATGAGGTCATGCCTAATTTACCACAATTGAATAACCATTATCGGTCTCCACATTTACAAAGACATATTTATAAGCCTTTGAAAAATTAAAATATAATTAATATTATATTATTATTCTTATCCATTGATCAATACCCAAATTTAGGGTTTGGATTCCATATCCCATTTATTCTTCATATATAACATCAATAATTAAGCTAAAATAATTTAATTAAATATTACGAACAATTCATATAATAAAATATTTATTATTATAATTCTAATAATCATTTCATATATTATTTAAATAATATAAAATCATGTTTTTCATGGAAAATAATTAATAAAAAACATTTCTACTTACAAAAATTAATTACTATAGGAATATGATTTGTGGTGATTAATAATTCTAAAATTATTTATAGGTAATAAATATATTTGCATTTATCATACATTACTTGACACATATTCTCTTCATTAAAATAATAAAAAATTTATATGCAAAATTTCTTATTTATTTACATAGAAAATATCGGGTTATTACAACTCGACTGCAGCTCAGTCACCTTAGGTGTTGCAAAATTTCTCAACGGTTTCTGGTCTTCGGCAGCCATTTCTTCTTCCTTATCAGAGTTTTCGAATTCGTCTCTTGTTTCCTTGATCCACTTACTTAACCTCTGAAACCTTCTCTCAATGTCGTCCTCAAATGGAAGCAAGTCTGGATTTTTGGATCGTGTTTGCATAAACCAATGTCAAAAACCTGAAATACGAAGAACAAAACAAAACAAAAGTGTTTAAGTAAAACCGACTAATTAAAGCGATATTGCAAAAATAATAAAATCTATACTAAAATCCCGTGCAATGCCGCCAAAAACTTGTTGGATAAAATCTATATACGCACAACACGCAAGTATACGTGGTCAACAAGTAATATAATAGTAAGTAAAGTATCGTTCCCTTAGAGATTTAGCAAGAAATTAACCTCACAACGACCAATCTTCTATTAATCCTAATTTTATTAAACTAATCAATTTCCAGTTTATAGTGAAAATATTAAAATTATTAAAAATCAACTAAATACCAACAACCCTAAAATGGCATTTTCAAACAAATATTAGAGAATTAGGCTTGTAACTTCACTCTAAGCATCCCTCTGATTATTATTCCCTTGTTCCAATTTAATTCACTATCTCAGTTTATTAATCAAGAACACATAAATAGTATTAACCACCTCTCGATGTACTAACATCGTATTAACCCAAATACACAATTAAGATATAATTAAGTTAAACACCTTACTCAATCAACTCACTATATCTCTATGTGAATTCTAATTAAATAAGGTTTAAGTTCAAGTTCTCTTCATGACTACATGCGATGTCAATCATATCTCTACCCTAACATACATCAAGATTCTGTTCATTCACATAAACCAAGAACACATGCTATATTAATTAAGTCTAGATTTATATTTCATCTCTCGAATTCATACAAATCCACATAAAATTGTTGATCAAGCAATGCATACATTCAAGCTCAAATTAATATAGATAAACTGCATAATAGCTTTATTAAACTAAAAACCGAGGTTACATAATCATTGTTCCACTTAAAGATCTATTATAAGCCTAATAAGTAATTTAGTTCATAGCTAATAAATTAAATACTGAATAAATAAAAGAAAACATCATCCCAATTATAGAATATAGAAATTAGAGGATAATAGTAATACACCACCATTCTCGCCCTTCGATTCTGAAATTTTCGTGAAATTATTATTCTTCTTCGTTCCTCCAAGCTCTTGCTTTTTAATCTCGTTCTCAAAGTGTGTCTAGACAGATCTCCATTCTTCCACACTTAGCATAAAAGTAGTCTCAATTCAGCTCCATACATCAATACTAATCCAACTCTAACTCTCCTCATAAGAATTCAAGTGGAGACATGAATCCTTTTCAAAATCAACAACTCAAGAGTCAAAGACTCCCACAAATTAAACTAACAATCATCCCACACTCCTAATATGGTCACATTACATAAAGAATTATTAGTTCCCAACAAAGCCCAACTTCTAGCACAACATTAAATCTCTCCCAACAAAAACCCCGACCTTGTAGCTACGCTTGGCTGGCCAGAAACACATGCCGATAAGTGCGATCGCCTCAAGCGCCTCGCCTGAGAGGTTGTCTCGTTCTAGCGCGCTGCGCCCACATTCCTATCTTGACCTGTTACGCATATGTATGTAATCGAAACTCCAAGATTGCTCGAAATCTCCTTCCAATTGTAACATTTTGATAGGCCCATGGATTATCTTGCAACAAGAAAACAACCAATCAAAAGTAACATGAAATTACTAAAAACTAACAATATATCAAGCTAAACGAACATAAATCGTAGGTTAAAAACCTACTCATCACATCCCGTTCAAGGGAAAACTTTTATGCATCCAAGGCGGACAGAGTGAACGATCCTATCGTTCTTACATTTAGTATTGATCAATACAGGGCATAACTGGATGATCACCCCCCGTGCCCCTAAGTTATGATGGTTTGCAGATGAAGTTCTGTTTAAACCTATTTGAAAACTGAAAACAATGTTCATAGTATGTCACCTTAACTCTATTTATAGTCAATACGTAGTTTCAAAAATCTGATAGAGAGTTGTTATGTTATTATTATCGGTTCAGATTACTTCATAACTATTGAATTGTTATAGAGGGGTAGTACAAAGAAAACATTTAACCCTTTCAGGTAATATTTATAAATGTTATTACTTGTTGGGCACTCAAATGCTCATCCTTGCGTAATTTTAATGTTTTCAGCTAAGTGTGAACAACCTGAAGGCTCTGCTAAGAACAAGGGAAAAGGAAAGGTTGCTAAATAATTATAATGTTATCTTATGTAATAGTTGGATATTATTAAGACAATGACATATATTATCTATCATGTTATGTAGTGAATGTAATAAAGGTTACGTACTTGGGAGCTAGACTCTGATGATTATGTAAATTAAGTTCAATATTTATATTATTGTTATTATTATTAGTATTATTCCGCTCATAGAAATGGTATCGTGAAGCACCGAGTTTGGGTTTAAAGTACCTGGATTTGGGGGCTTTACAGGTTGGTATCAGAGCTTAGGGTTAAAAAGCTTAGGTGGGCTAGACCTTAGGCTATAACCTTAGAACAAAGGGAAACGTTGAAAATGCAAATAACTCATATAGAGTTTATAAGAAGATGAATTGAATAAATTCATTGTCAAACCAAAAATTAAAGATAACTTATACAAAATTATTATTTGCTGTGTGTATATACTATATGCTAATCAGGATAATTTATTTGTGTAGATGTTTGGTGGAAAAGGCTTGTTATATGCTTATAGCATGAAGAAGGATCAAATCCATACACCCAAGCTAATATCAAAGCCAATAGCTAAAATATAGGCTCACAATGAAAGCAACTCGGACGAAGTGGTTATCGTAGAAAACATAATACCAGATCCGGAGATGGTGGAGCTGATAGATAGTGATTCGGACACTAAAGTTGAAGCTGATCAAGCATCAACAAAGGTGCAGGATCTGAGGAACAAGGCTTCTTCTCTCGAAAAGCTGTGGGAAATAGAAAAGCTATTGAATAGTCAGTTGCGAAAAGCCTTCCTAGAAACAATGGAAGAACAAGATAAACTTAAAATCTAAATTGATCAAATGGGAGCCACAAGCAACACATCGTGTGCAGCTCCGAGCAATAAGGGGAAAAGAAAGATAGAAGACCACGACTTAGGAAAATTTGATAAAAAGAAATGGAAAAATATATGTTACCTTTGCGGCTATGAGGGACATACCACTCTATATTTTCCTGACTATAAACCAGGAGCATGTTTTATCTGTGGGATAGAAGGTCATCAGGCGAAAGGTTGTCCAAGAAAAAGCCGTAGCAAATAGGTAGTATATTTTCTGTTGTGTAGGTGTGTTTAATGTAATATATATAATAAGTACGTCTATGTAATGTAATGTTCCCAACTTTTGTATTAGTCAAGACTGTAAATCCCAACTTTTGTGGTCACAAAGGGATATCTGATGTTTAAAGCATTATGTGATATACTATGTAAAGTATTCGTTAAATGAATATGAATCTAGGTTTAAATAATCAAACAAGTTTAATATATCAAACTTATATGATAAGGTTTAGAATGTAAGTTAAATTTATGATTTTATTTAATCAGATAATGCCGCCAAGACGTCGAACACGAAATCAAAGGGCAGAAGAATCAGTCAACAACGATGAGGGACAACAACAAGCGGATTCGATCACGAACTTCATGAACATGGTAGCTCGATCTATGCAACAGAAATACCAACGAGGAACCCGCCGACAATCGTTTACTTAACTTTAAAGATTTCAAGGCTGTGGGACCGCCGGAATTCAAAGGTAAAACTGACCCTGTTGAAGTCCGAACTTGGGTTAAATAGATTGAAAAGGCATTTGTAATAGCTAGGGTAGCTGAGGGGCAAAAGACAGCTTTTTCTACCTACATGATGAAGGGGGAGGTGAACTTTTGGTGGAAAGAAAATCAGGCGAGGGCAGGAGAAGGTGCAGTTACTTTGGATAGGTTTAAAACACTATTTTTCGAAAACTATTTTTCATCTAGTATGCAGGCTATGATGGAGGTGAAATTTTTAGAGTTGAAGCAGGAGAATATGACGGTGTCAGAATACGCCGCAAAATTCAATGAGTTAGCTAGGTTCGCTCCGCATCAAGTTGATACAGAGGCTAGGAAAGCAAGAAGGTCTGAGCTGGGATTAAAACCCTGGCTCTATAATAAGGTGGCGGTGTTGCAGATTCCTACATTTGCAGCACTCATAGAAAAGATGATTATATCTGAGGAAGGGATTGAGGCCATGAGCCTCTACAACAAGGAGAGGAAGAACAAAGGTAAAGTCGAAGGATCTGGGAAGATGGGAATTAATAGTGGGAGCAGGAGTGGAGATGGAAAGAGGAAGGTGAACAACTTTGGGAATGTGAAGGTAAAACAAGAAGGTGTGAAGAAGCAGATGGTGCCGTGTAAGACTTGTGGAAAGAACCACTCTGGGAATGATTGAAAGGTAAATTTGTATGTTATAAGTGCGGGCAGGAGGGCCATATCTGTGACAACCCGGAAATTCGGATTGTCCAGAAATTAAGATTTAAAGAATTAGTTATTAATAAAATGAATTTTTATTAATACTATTATGTGCTATGTGTTTATTAATCGCTCTATAACCTAGGATGATTATATGTCGGGAGGATTCTGGCTACGAGCTAGATTGAACGAGTAAGAATTTTCAAGACGAAAATAAAAGTTTTCCGGGAAAAAAATATTTTCGGGGAAAAAGACGAAATAGGAACTATTCATCCGTTTCTGCTCAGAGATTTATTTCGAAATTCCGAGAAGTTATTGATTACGTAAAATCTTGAGACGTGATGGAATATTCAATAATATTTCATTTATGGCAAAAACGAAGTTTTCGCCTGCGGACTCAAAACCTAAGGGTTGGGAAAAGTGAGTTCATGAATGTAATGAGTAATGTATAATAACTAGGGTTATTATGCGTGAGAAATCTGAGTATGATATGAGTTATTATACGAGTATAGAAAGAAGAATAGTACGACGTATAATACGAACATCGTACGAGTTAAATACGAGAGAATACGAGAATACGAGAATGGAATGCGTAGAATACTATTAGTCTTAATGGACTTTGTGTTCATGGACTTTGTAGAAACCAATTGGACTTGGATTATGTCAAGCCCAATGATTTTTGAAATCAAGCCCAAGATAGGCCCAATAAGAATTAGGGTTAAGGCCCAAACCAAGAAAAGAAATCGCGGATCGAATCGATGGGTAAACGGATGGGTAAGAACCATTAGGGCAACCCATGGGGTGACCCATGGGCATGTGGGCCGGCCACTTAGCCACCAAGTAAGGGTGGTGGCCAAGTTAACTTGGTGGCTAAGATGTGGAGGAGGTGGGAATAGTAACTTTAGGGGCGAAATGACTAAAATGCCCCTAACCTTGGTTTTCTATAAATAGAAAGCTTAAGTTCATTATTTTGAGCTTTCAAAAATCCTACTCTTTGGGAGAGAAAGAGAGAGGGTTCGAATGGAAGAAGAGAGGAAGAGGAATGAGGAAAAGCTAGCTCGATTACACGCTTTGTCCGACGGAAGGAGATTAAAGAAGAACGGTAATCCGAACACTAATTTCTTCTAAATTTTCTTTAAGTTTTTATGTTCAAAAACATAACTTAATGAAGATAAGAAGTAGATTAAGTTAGAAATGATTTCATATGGTTGAAATCGTAAGAAAATGAAGAAATAAAAATAAGAAATTTAGTTTATAAATTTCTTAAGCAAAATATAAGATTAAATGAGGATTTTGAGCGATCCGAATGAATATTATGAATGAGTAGGTGAATTAAGTAAGGAATGATGTTCTATAACATCAAATTCCAAGAAAAGTGAAATCGTAATCCAAAATATCGATTGAAATGAAGAACGAACGAAGAACACGCGAAGAACACGAAGAACTTTGTTGATGGACAAATTTAAAACCATCGTAGTGTAATTGTTGTTGATGGACAAGTTTAAAACCATCGCATATAAGTTAGATGCTTATTGCTTAGTTAGGAACGTTAGAAACGTTCATGAAGAACTGATTAAAACTAAGCTATAACGAAGTTATGGCGAAAATTTCGTAAAAGAAAAACGAAAATTTGAAAGTTAGTAAATGAACCGAATCATGTAGGGTTTCATAAGAAAGTAAGAGAACGTAGAAAATGTGAGTCGTGGACTCAAGAACGAACGAATTCCGAGTTTGGATGACTGAATTACGGACGAACGAACAAAGAACGTTAAAAACATTAAAATGAACGAAGAATGAAGATTAAGGAAATTGAATGGCATGTTAACGGATTCAGAACAAAGTTCTGTCCGAGGGTAATCGAAGTACGTAAGATGAGGAAGAAAATGGCTTTAGAACGACCTCGTTCTGAGTTATAACGAAGAAGTTATGAGATTTCGAAATCAGCGTCTCAAGCTTGTAAAAGACTTAGAAAAATTTTCTAGGTTTCATGCTCTTATTGCCGCAAGTCATGAAGTTATGCCTTGAAGGCCGAAACAGCAGCCAGCAATAAATGTCTCTGAAGCACACCGAAAGAGTTCAAAGCGAGAACCAGTAGAACAATTTATGAAAGCTTGCAGCCATGCGCTGATATGTATGACGTGAAAATCTTACGAAGTGTATACAGCGTACTCACTATAAGGAGACTCATGACTGCAAATACGGAGAGGAAAAGGAAGAACGCACGCGCCAGTAGCAGTGCACGGCGAGTAGTAATGCCTAGAAATGAGATTTTTAGTTCTCAGTTATTGGAGGATGTGCAAGAAAGAAATATGAACATAATGTTCAACTAATGTAACACTTAATCAAGTGTTTTAAACCTTTAATAAAGGTTGAACGAAAAGATTAAACGAGATTAAAAGACAAAAGAACGTAGGTGCGGATTACTGAAACCGATATCCGGGACCGTAGTCACGATGAGCGAATGTGAGGATTCTTTGTGATTATGATTCCTTAGACGTTAAGTGATGAAGGTAATGAATAACATTCGATGTTATGTCATGGTAATAAGAGATAAGTGTAAAGCGTATAGACGCTATGAACGCAACGTTGTTGCGATGAATGATCGGTCTTAGTATACAACGGACTGTATGGCTTTAACATTAAGAAAAAATAATGAACATGGGGTTCATGGAATGGATAACGTTGAATGCAATTGAAACCTTGAGTAAAGGTTGATTGAGAGATTAAGAGACGAGCAACGTGAACGTTGAATACGTAAACAATCCTCATGAATCGTATTCGCGTTTGACGAATGTGTTAAGTATACCCTAGTTGTATGACTTAGACGTTGATGAATGTAGTAAGTAAGATACGAATGATATCAAGAAAGCCGTATCGAACGGTAATGAGATTAATGAAAGCCGAATGTGAATCGGATAAGAATGAATCCTGAGGTATGGTAATTACTTGCCAGAAAGCCAAAAGGAATAAGAAATTAACTTAACGAACATTATAATTTAATAATTCGTATAAGTTAAGAGAAAGTTAGGTTGTGGTACAATCGTAACCTTTGATGGTTGACATATGGGAGATGGGCTAAACAATTCCTTGAGAGCGAAGGTATATATTTGAAATCGGCAACCGATCTAACTCAATTTTGTGATGGCGATGTAGATGAGAGATCGAACTTGTTTGTTGGTTGTTTATGGGAAACCACTCAGAGTACCATATGGACTACTAGCAGAGAAGTGATGTGTGTTGAGTCTTAGAGAAGTATAAGAAGAATATAATAATGTAAATCATAAAAGATGATGAACGTTTTGAGTAAGACATCTCCGTATGTCATGAAACCGTAAACCGGTAATGAATGTTGGTCGCGTAAAATTATATTGTAAGAATGTGAACCTTAAGAAGTAAAGTTAAGTAAACCAATGCGTAAGTCATGTATTGACTAATTGGTGCATTTGTTATTTCCTTTTGTGTTATAGGGATTGGAATGAAAGCGATTCAAATGTGTATCTTTATGTAGTGTGCGTAAAAGTAAGTTTCTAACTCGTGCATTCATATTTTAAATGAATGCTAGTTTCTTAAACTTCTCGGATGTTGAACTTGAGAAGTTCTGCGTATGTCTTGAATGTGCGATATTTGTGCAAGGTGGTAGAATGTCTGAGGCCTTGTGCCACAATGTGAACACTTCGGTATTTCTATGAGATGAATTGTTCTATGTTTGAACTGTTCAATAAAAGAATGTTCTGTTTATACATGAACCGTTATTGTTAAGTCTGTGCTATTGATTCTAGCCAGACAGGATGTGTATGAAAGAGAATAGAGAATGAAAGTATTTCAATGTGAATATGACTAATTTTTTAAGATGAAAGGAATCAAGACTATTCCTATTATTCAAGCTACTTCATAACCTTGTTCGGTTATTGAAGTTTGAAAAGAATGTTTAAATTCTTGAAGTTGTTTGTTCAACTGTTATGACTTGCTGGGCAATTGAATGCTCACACTTTCTTTAAATGAAAAACATTTTTAGTGAACGATGTTAGAAGAACTTAAGAATCCTGTATAGATCAAGCTGACGGTATCCAGATGAAGTGCCATTCAGAATGTGAATGAGCGAGAGGATCAAGTGAAGACTTGTGATGTAGAAAGATGAAAATTAAATGATAGACTAGTTTAATGAACTGTATGTATCCTTGGTGGTGGATAAAAGTCACTCTTGCAAGATGAAAGGAATAATGTAATTATCATTATTTGTAATGAGAAAGGTTATAAGGTTTTAGAACTTGGGAATTCAGAATGTATGTTATTATATTCAGTATATAATGATGTATGTTGGATGAATGATGTACTCGTGACGTACGGAATCTGGGTGTGAAGATAGACCGAATTTTGGGGTGTTACAGGTTGGTATCAGAGCTGATAGGTTATAAACCTTAGGTATGAGTACCTAAGACTATAATCGTAAAGAGAAGGACAAGAAGATCACTACGTGATCATAGTAAATCGTAGTAACAGATGAGCTGTTAAACGATGAATGATTTATAGTTATATGTTATGAATGAATGGTACTACAAAGTAGTACGGGAAGTAGAACTCAAATTGAGTTGTAAAGGATAGTATACGAATTAAAGAAAATTTGTATTAAGTAAAGAGAAAGTTAGAAGTTGTAAGATTTCAATTGAGGACTCATAGGATGGCTGAGTTGTATGAATCTTTGTATGGACAGAGGTTTGTGCTTGGTGTAACAACCACTCAGTTTATTACGTTGATAATCATTGAAATTGGTCAAGGCATATTATCAAGATGTATATAAAGAGAAGGTGAATCTTTTCTCATGTATATACGTGATAGGTAGAAAATGATAAGATAGGTGCGGGTTCTTGAAACTCATACTTATGAAAAGTTTGTGACTCATAGTTATATGCTATGTTTCTGAGCCATAAGCATATGGATAGTCCTTGATTTGTTCTTGGATTACATATTGCGAAGATAAGTTGTTAAACACATATGGTTGTGGAAAGTTCCTAAACACATAAAGTGTGGTAAGTTGATGAACTATACTAAGGTATAGGAATGTTTAGACTGAAAGTAAGTAATTTAAGTAGAATTAGCATTAAAGGTGCTGAAGAAGATTAAGTATTGTCGTAAGTAAGACAATGAAGAAAGATGGAGAATAGGATATTCCAAGTCATCTAGTTATGCTAGATTTTGAAATTTCTTGAAATCGTGCTGATGTGCGCATTTTGAAAATGAAAGAATTGGTTCAGCTTTTGGAACCAATGGATTTTTAAAGAACTATTCTTTGGTATGTCTATGCTAATTGTTTCAAATGATGAAATTGGTTTAAAATATCAAAATGAATTTTATATCATCGATTGCATTTGATGCAAAGATGGTAAAAGGATGGAGTTATTAATGCAATTAAACCTGGTGTTGGATTTGATCTTAGGATCAACAACCTGCTATAGTATGATGTATAATGACGAAGTAATAAACTGACGAAGTCCTCAACGTACTGTGAATAGTGCGGTATCATGACGTCATAAAACGTTTTGATGTATTACGAAAGAATTTAAAGAAGTAGTCGATGTTAATTGAGTTGACTAGACGAATGTTTCAAGTTGATGTCCAATTTATTGGTATGGTCTAAGCTACTTGATTTGGCTAAGACAAATGGTATGTCATGATTAAAAGAAAATCGAGCTTTCTTTGAAGAGCTATGCCAAACCAAATTATTTTGGTGCGGAATCTAAGGAGTAAGTCTGAGGTGAACATACTCCGAAATGGGGTTATACGATGGGTTGATCACCTACGTATGGAAGATGTAGTTTACCTTCTTTACGATTGTAAACTGATCGTGGAAAGAAAGGTTACGGCATCATGCTGGTAAACCTAGTAAGAGTTCATGGTCAATTTGACCCCTCAGCAACCGTATGAAATGTTTTAAAGGAATTCTTATATTCCTCGCTATTCCTTCTACTTCATGATTCTTGATAGGTTATGGAGGTTAGGTGTGACGCCCCCAAAATTAGGTATACATCACCCATTCTGAGTCGCCAGATACATGGTAAAAAATTTAAATACAACTTTATTTATACAATCATTGAGTCATCAGATAGAATACGACCACGCTTTTCTTGTGAGTTTTAATACAAATGTATGTAACTCTCATGGTGCCTCGACCACAACCTCACAATGGTACTTTGCATAAAAGTATAGTCAAAGACTGTTTCAGAAACTAAAATCTTTGGGAAGTGCTCAAGGAAACCTTCGTACATGGGAGACCATGCATCTAGGTTATAATAGATATCATATTGCCACGTAATTATCCTTGGTCAATTGAATAGACCCCTTAAAGAAAAATGAGAAGATTACTATCATCTTCTTTCCAATGGTGAGTCTTCTCTTGACATATAACTATCTCTACTTGCCTTCAAGTGAATATTATATTTTAAATCAACTCCAAGATCATATAGGTAGTGCCCGTAGATATACTCAAAGAAGTGGATGCGCACAACCCATCTTTTATGATAACACGAGGTTGTATGTCATTAGACATCTTGTATGATAGTGGCAAAACACCCTTCCAAAGTTGGGTTCACCTCACCGTATTTGATTCTCCAAATATAACTACTAAATGTTGTATAGAATACAACACACTTTTCTATACTGTTTAGGGAGAACCTCCACAGCTAGACACCACTGTTCTATTCCCCTGTTATTCTCGCTCGACCCGACAACACTCTTACGGCAACAGTCTTATTACCTGAAAGGAATTGTGAAGCAGAAAAAGTGAGCACAACTAGCCCAGTAAAGAATATCATGAGTAAAGATAATTAAATTATCAATATTTTTCATCAATAATAAATCAGAGATTTAGAACATATGGTAGATGATAAAACTTTTCAACCATAGTTGCAGCGAAACGAGCAATCCATTAGAAGAGTTAAATAGACCATAAGGTCTATTATCTTCTCTATGTTAAAAGTCCACCAATAATGTTTTATCCATGTAAAATAAATCAACAGTTCCTGTCCACAATCATATGAATAATTCATAATCATAATTATGGTTCTAAATTCCTCTTCGCAACTAGGGCGAAGATAATTCTCATCACCTATCTTCACCTGAAACATCAAAAATCATGGATATACCAAATCAGAATTCATGCTCATAATCATACTAATAAATTCATCTTGGCACCACAGCCAAAGATATTCATTAACAATTCATCTTTGCACTACATGCCAAAGACATACAACTATATTTTAGAAGAGTCAAGTAGAACGTGATATCTACTATCTTCTATGCATTAAAAGTGTATAATAAATATTTTATCGCTGAGACTCAGCTTAATAAATAGTCCACATCATTGAATCACCCCCTTTTCACTACCAAGGATATTCACGTTAATATGACATCCATGAATTTATATATCATCATTTGAGACTCAGCTCGATAATCAATCCATATCACTGAATTATCCATGCACTACGGCCAAAGATATTCATTATTATCACATCCATGAATTAATATTTCATCGCTGAGACTCAGCTCAATAATTAATCCACATCATCGAATCATCCCTGCACTACAGGCCAATGATATTCATTAGTATCACGACCACGAATTATCCATGCACTACGGGCCAAAGATAATCGTGTTTTCATCAACGGTCCTGATCATGCCATAAAATAATTCATCTTTTCACCCTTGGCCGAAGAGAATCCATAGCCATAATCATACCAAAAACTGTCCATCAATGCACTACGGGCCAATGAGGACTTTTTCCACATCATTTGTAACATTACAGTCATGATTATACCGAATAATCCCTGGTCATAATCATATCAATTCCATCTATGCAAAGATGTGCCATACGTATGACTTTCAACATAATATAAGCATGAGGATGATGACAATGATATAAGAATCAATCAAATGAGATAAAGGATAAATATTAAACATTTATAATACAATTTATCCATCGTTCAATAATAACCAAATGTTATCAATCACTTAATAATCTCATAATCTAATATCATTAATATTATAACAATATTTTAATCATTTCTTAAACTTATAAACAATTTATTTTAATTGTTTACACTTTATCAAATAATGCATTTAATCATTCAAAAATGCTATACTCATAAGATTTCATTATCAATGATCAAATCTCTCATTAAATCAGATATATCCTATATAGGATTCTCAAAGCCATAAAATCCTATTTTCCAATTTTATTACTTCACATAACATATTTAATTCATTTACTCATAACTAGTTCATTTTTATGAAAAATATCAAATCAAGTCCCAAAAATATTTCTTTTCCGAGATATAGCATAATATAGTCCCATCTTGAACATATATTTTTTTCGTAATTTTTAAAATTCATTTACTATTTTCACATGGCTAAAACTTCCTAATATTTAGACATTTATCATAAATTGTACTTTTGTCCAAAATTCTGATATTTACAGGTATACTCTGTTATATACATATACTCCCAATAAAAATTTTACCAATTTTGGAGTTAACCACAAGGAGTTATAAGGGTTAACTTTAAAATAGTCTTTTCCCATAAAATCCATAACTCTTAATCTATACATCCAAAAATCGTCATTTTTGGACACAATCTAGAAAACTCATCAGATTATCATTTAAAATTTTTCTAGAATTTTTAAGGATCAGAATAATTACGAATCATCTCCGCGTAAACCCCTTTTAATGAAAATACCATTCAGTATGAATACGAAGGATCATTCACCATGCATGTGCTAATCCACATGCATGTGTTATTCCAATGTAATAATAAAGAATGGAATAACATAAGGATTCACCATGCTGTGATAGAAATTGCAAACCATGTGTTATTCCCAATGTAATAATAAATAATGGAACCAGTCCGGTAAATGCATAAAACATGTTATTCCGACAGAATAATAAAGAACGAAATATTAGAAGAATTTCACCATGTTTACGATACTTCGCATAAACAGGTTATTCCAACATAATAATAAAGAATGGAATAACAGAAGAATTTTACCAAGTATAGTGTAGTCCGCGTAATAATAAATAATAATAAATAATAATATCCTTTATGAGTACGACAATTATATTCCCTACCTTAAAAAAAAAAGTATTTCGACTGGTAGGGCGGGAATATACTTGAAGAAAACTTGCACTACGCTCAAAGCTTTCTTAAACTCAAAAGAAATACGCTCAAGATTATAGAAGAAGAACTCTCTCTTTAGTTTCTCTCTCTAGAGTTTCAGTGAATTTGTAAGAAATAATGAAGGAATGAGCTTCTATTTATAGAAAAATAGATTTCATAGTAACTAACTCATGAACGGTCCAGATTGATTCACTTTAATCTGACAGTCCATATTTAAAGCAAAATCTTTTAAATAAAATATAATATATTCTATTTATAATCTACTTAAACGAATAACTTTATAAAAGATTTTACTATGTAAACACTATGCAAATACTATGCATAATAAAATATAATATATTCAATTTATAGAATAACTTTATAAAAGTATTCATTTTATATAAAAAGATTTTACTATGCAAAACACTATGCATAATAGAATATAATATATTCTATTTATAGGATAACTTTATAAAAGTATTCTGCTTTTATATAAAAAGCTTTTCTATTTTATTACATTAATAATACCAATAAAACAAAATTGAGTGACTTATCATATAAGCATCAATAATCAATACCGTGCTATTTACCAAAATAGAAAAAAAATTGAATACTTTTATTTAATAAAATTCGGGGTCTCACAATCACCCCTCCTTATGAAATTTCGCCCTCAAAATTTATGTACGTACCTGATATTCAAAGAGATGAGAATACCTTGCTTTCTTTTTGGATTGTACCTTCCCGGTTATATCCTTTGTATCATGATTTTTCCAAAGGCTCATCTCCTCGTATTTTGGATATCATTCTAGAATATATCTTCGTAACAAAGGTTAATTGACATATCACAATTTGTCAACTTATCAAGTAAACAATTTAGGCTTAGGTAAGTCACACACTAATAAGTATATAACTTTCGTCTCCCCTCCTAGTTCTAGACTCTTATCTCCGCCACACCCATATCCCTAAGCTCGATACCAACCTGTGACGCCCCCAAAATTAGGTATACATCACCCATTCTGAGTCGCTTGATATACATGGTACAAAATTTAAATACAACTTTATTTATACAATCTGCTCAAATTGTCAGATAGAATCACAACCACGCTTAATCGTGAGTTTTAATACAAATGTATGTAACTCTCAGGGTGCCTCAACCACAACCTTACAATGGTACTTTACATAAAACTATAGTCAAAGACTATTTTAGAAATTAAAATCTTTGGGAAGTGCTTAAGGAAACCTTCGTACATGGGAGGCCATGCGTCTAGGTTATAATAGATATCATATGGCCACATAATTATCCTTGGTTGACCCAATAGACCCCAAAGAAAAACGAGAAGATTACTATCATCTTCTTTCCAATGGTGAGTCTTCTCTTGACATATAACTATCTCTACGGTCTTCAAGTGAATATTATATTTTAAATCAACTCCAAGATCATATAGGTAGTGCCCGTAGATATACTCAGCATGTGGATGCGCACAACCCTGTCTTATGATAACACAAGGTTGTATGTCATTAGACATCTTGTATGATAGTGGCAAAACACCCTTCCAAAGTTGGGTTCACCTCACCGTATTTGATTCTCCAAATATAACTACTAAATGTTGTAAAGAATACAACACACTTTTCTATACTGTTTAGGAGAACCTCCACATTTAGACACCACCGTTTCTATTCCCCGTTATTCCCGGCCGACCCGAAACAACACTCTTACTTTGAAACACTCTTATTACCCGAAAGGAATTGTGAAGGTAAAGGATGAGCACAACTAGCCCAAAGAAAGAATATCATGAGTAAAGATAATTAAATTATCAATAGGTTTCATCAAGAATAAATCGTAGATTTAAAACATATGGTAGATGATAAAACTTTTCAACCATAATTGCAATGAACGAGCAATCCATTAGAATAGTCAAATAGACCATAAGGTCTATTATCTTCTATGTTAAAAAGTCCACCAATAATGTTTTATCCATGTAAAATAAATCAATAGTTCATCCCACAATCATATGAATAATTCATAATCATAATTGTGGTTCTAAATTCCTCTTTCGCAACTAGGGCTAAGATAATTCTCATCACCTATCTTCACCGAAACATCAAAATCATGGTTATACCAAATCGTAATTCCTCGCTCATAATCATACTAATAAATTCAACTCGCACTCACCTACCAAAGATATTCATTAACAATTCATCTTTGCACTACATGCCAAAGACATACAACTGTATTTTAGAAGAGTCAAGTAGAACATGATATCTACTATCTTCTACGCATTAAAAGCCTAAAATAAATATTTTATCGCTGAGACTCAGCTTAATAAATAGTCCACATCAACGAATCACCCCTGCACTACGGCCAAGGATATTCGTTAATATGACATCCATGAATTTATATTTCATCGTTGAGACTCAGCTCGATAATCAATCCATATCACTGAATTATCCATGCACTACGGCCAAAGATATTCATTATTATCACAACAATGAATTAATATTTCATCGCTGAGACTCAGCTCAATAATTAATCCACATCATCGAATCATCCCTGCACTACAGGCCAAGGATATTCATTAGTATCACGACCACGAATTATACATGCACTACGGGCCAAAGATAATCGTGTTTTCATCAACGGACCTGATCATGCCATAAAACAATTGATCTTTGCACCCTTGGCCGAAGAGAATCCATAGCCATAATAATACCAAAAACTGTCCATCAATGCACTACGGTCATGATTATAATAAATAATCCCTAGTCATAATCATACCAAGTCCATCTATGCACTACAGGGCACAGATGACTTTCAACATAATATAAGCATGAGGATGATGACAATGATATAAGAATCAATCAAATGAGATAAAGGATAAATATTAAACATTTATAATACAATTTATCCATCGCTCAATAATAACCAAATGTTATCAATCACTTAATAATCTCATAATCTACTATCATTAATATTATAAAAATATTTTAATCATTTCTTAAACTTATAAACAATTTATTTCAATTGTTTACACTTTATCAAATAATGCATTTAATTATTCAAAAATGCCATACTCATAAGATTTCATAATCAATGATCAAATCCCTCATCAAAATTTGCATATACCCTATATAGGATTCTCAAGCCATAAAATCCTATTTTCCAATTTTATTACTTCACATAACATATTTAATTCATTTACTCATAACTAGTTTATTTTTATGAAAAATACCAAATTAGTCCCAAAAATATTTCTTTTCTAGGATTTAGCATAATATAGTCCCATCTTGAACATATATTTTTCTCAGAATTTTTAAAATTCATTTAATATTTTTCATTTGGCTAAAATCTACCGAATATTTAGACATTTATCATAAATTGTACTTTTGTCCAAAAAATTCTCAAATTTACGGGGTATACTCCTCATTATATACATGTACTCCAAATAAAAACTTCACCAATTTTGGAGTTAACCACAAGGAGTTATAAGGGTTTACTTTTAAAATAGTCTTTTCCCATAAAATCCATAACTCTTAATCTATACATCCAAAAATCGACATTTTGGACACAATCTATAAAACTCATCAAATTATCATTTCAAATTTTTCCGAAATTTTTGAGGGTCGGAAAAATTATGAATCACCTGGCGTAAACCCCTTTTCAATGAAAATACTATTCATTTGAATACGAAGGATCATTCACCAAGCATGTGGTAATCCACATAGATGTGTTATTCCAACGTAATAATAAAGAATGAAATAATGTATGATTCACTATGTGTGCGATAGATGTAATTCGATGAAGTTATTCCCAACAGAATAATAAAAAATGGAACCAGTCCCACAGAACGCATTGCATGTGGTTATTCAGCGAATAATAAATAATTGAATCCGGTCCCAAGGCGTAAGCAAAAAAACATGATATTCCGGCGAATAATAAATAATGGAAGCGTGTCCAGCGTAACGCTACAGACAGGATGTAACGCCCCCAAAATTAGGTATACATCACCAATCTTGGGTCGCCAGATACATGGTACAGAATTCAAATACAACTTACTAATACAACTTTCGTGTACAATACGACAAAACATAAACTATGAGTTTGAATACAATTATTGTTTACTAGAGATTATATAAACTCAAAAGGAGTCCTCATTACAATTATTATCACACTATTTCACAGAATAGTGAGGACTACTAATGCTATCCTCTGGACCATTACTCCGTTCAATGACTTCGTCCCACTATATTCTCATTTCACAAGAGAATAAAGTGAAAGAAAGGGTGAGCTCAACTAGCCCAGTAAGAAATATTATGACTAAGATAATGCAGAATAAATTATCATTAGCCTTCAACAGTGTCAAACAGATAAAATATAATAAACATAGTGTTTAACTGCAGCGGAACTAGCAATCCATTAAAAGAGTCAAGTAGAAAATAAAATCTACTATCTTTTATGATTTAAAAGGTTTTTCATCACTGTTATAGCTGAGACTTAGCTTAATAAATATTCCACATCATCGAATCACCCCTACACTACGGCCAAGGATATTCTTTAGTATCACGACCACAATTATTCATGCACTACGGGCTAAGAATATTTGTGTATTCATTAATGGTCACGATCATGCCAACACCTGTCCATCAATGCACTACGGGCCAATGAGGATTTTTACCACATCATTTGTAACATTACGGTCATGATTACACCGAATAATCCCTGGTCATAATCATACCAAATCCATCTATGCACTACAGGCCACAATTGACTTTCAACATAATATAAACATGATGATGATGACAACGATATAAGAATTCAATAAAATAAGTTCAAGAATTAATTTATCCAGGAACTAATAACATCCAAACTGTCAACATGATACTACTTTGTAGAGTAAAATTCAAGAATACTTAGAAGAATATTTCCATGAAAGGATACTGGATGAAGCGCAAATATCAAGGATATTCCACTAATTTCATGGAGTATAGAAGTCAAAGTTTTAACCAACTGAGTATAATAAAGAATGGAATAACAAAAGAAATCACCATGCATGCGATAGACGCATGTAGCGAGTTATTCCAATAGAATAATAAATAACGGAACCAAGTCCCGTAAAAACGCATGCATGGATGTTCCAACGAATAATAATAAAGACTAACCGGACCTGGGTGAAAACACATACGCATGTGATGTTCCAATGTAATAATAATAAAGATTTTAACCAGTCCCAAAACACACGACGTGGATGTTCCAATGTAATAATAGAAGAATGTCACCAAGTATAGGGTAAACTGCGATATCATGAAAGTTATTCTAACGTAATAATAAGCAATGGAATAACAACAGTTCTCTTTATGAATAAGAAAGAATAACACCCCTTACTTTAGTAGGAGATTGAATAATGCAGTAGTGTAGTAACAGAATACTCTTCTTCTTTCTCTCTTATTCTCTCTGTACTTTCTCACTCTATAGCTTGAATGAATTCATGAAAAATAATGAAGCACTAGGCCTCTATTTATAGAAGATTTCTAGCTTAGCACTTGCCATGTGAAAAGGCAAGTGGCTAGACGACTGGTGATGTGAAAAGAAAAGTGGTTTGACGCCTGTAATGTGAAACGACAAGTGGTTCGATGCCTGTAATGTGAAACGACAAGTGGTTTGACGTCTGGTAAAGGTAATTACTATTGACGAAGGAAATTACTACTGACGAAGGTAATTACTATTAACCAAGGTAATTACTATTGACGAAGGTAATTACTATTGACAAAGAGACTCTTAGATGATGACATATGGGCCCCCCATAAAATAACCAAACTTACCACAAACGTCTCATAACAGACTCTTTATATACATCAAGGATTGAATAAATATTACCACAAATCATTTTATTTTTAATCAACACATATTTAATCTTTCAACAATTATTAATCATTTATAACTTGTCGTCTCAATTATTGATTTAATAATATAACATATTATACAGATGATACTGTGACAATAATTGAATCAATAATATAAGAGATATGATGCGTGAATTATCGTAAGAATAATTGAGTATAGGTGAGTGACTTCTCATGTAAGCATCAATAATCAATACCGTGTAATGCTACTACGCAACCACGCCAGTATTATTGTACTTTTACTAACGGGTAGTTCAATGCTTTTAACAGAACACCTTTGCCATTATTTTTATAGAAAGATAATTTTGTCATTTTCTAACTACGACAATACTTTCGTTGTGGGGTCCACCAATGATTGAGTCATCATATGAATATTCCCTAACAAAAAGAATATTCCTGCACTAAAACGAATATTTTATAACAACTTCCTTACTTTGCAAAATTTATAAATATTACCCATAACTTATTCCATAATATTCAAAAATAATATTTATAGAAAATTCATCTTTATTTAAAAAAGTTGGGGTCTTACAACCTCCCCTTCTTATGAAATTTGGCCCTCGAAATTAGGGTACATACCTGGTATATCGAAGAGGTAAGGATACCTTGATTTCATTTCAGATTCTAACTCCCAAGTCATTTCCTCAACATCGTGGTTTCTCCACAAAATCTTGACTTGAGGTATAACTTTTGAGCGTAGAATATGTTCCTTCTTATCCAAGATTTGAACAGGAACCTCTTCATACGTCAAATCTTCCGCTATTTCGTCCGGTTCTAACTCAATAATGTGGTTCGGGTCATTCACATATTTACGTAAAATGGATATGTGAAAAACGTTATGAACACGAGACATACTTGGCGTAAAAAAGCGAGTCTATAGGCCACAGCCTACTCGATCGACGATTAAAATGGGTAATGAATCGAGGATTGAGTTTTCCTCTCTTTCCAAATCTTGTTACTCCTTTCCATGGAGCAACACGTAACAACACACGATCTCCTATATCGAATTCCACGCCTTTTCGATGAAGATCAAAGATAACTCTTTTATCGATTTTGTGAGGTTTTTATACGTTGTCGGATCGTTTGAATCTTTTTCGTAGTCATACATACCAACTCGGTCCCAATAACGTTGCTTCACCCACCTCATCCTAGCATACTGGAGAGTGACACTTTCTTCCATACAACGCTTCGAATGGAGCCATGCCAATACTTGCTTGATAACCATTGTTATAGGAAAACTCCACCAATGGTAAGAACTTGTCCCAACTTCCTTGAAATCAAGGACACAGAGTCTTAATAGATCTTCAAGAGTTTGAATAGTCCTCTTCGATCGTCCGTCCGTTCGAGGATGATATACCGAAGCTAAATCGTAAGTCTGCGCCCATAGCTTTTTGCAAACTAACCCAAAATCGTGAAGTGAATCTTGGGTCTAGATCGTAAACTATGGATACCGCAGATACCATGCGCCTTACAATCTCGCTTATGTACATACGAGCAAGACGCTCAAGTGTATAAGTTTCTCAGATGTCGGTAAGAAATGAGCGCACTAGGTCAATCTATCAACAATGACCCAAATCGCATCTATGCCTTGAGAAACCTTAGGAAGACCGCAGAACTAAATCCATGGTAATGTGCTCCCACTTCCATTCTGGAATTTCAAGTGGTTGCAATGGACCTTTTGGTACTTGATGCTCGCTTTAACTCGCTGACAAGTTAGACACCTTGAGATAAAAAACCTATCTCTCTCTTTCATATTGCTCCACCAAAATGTATGACTTAATATCATGATATATTTTGGTACTCCCAAGATGTATTGCAAATGGTGTGTTGTATTATGCCTCCATCATGATTTTATACTTTAAATCGTGGTCGTTAGGAACACAAAGTCCGGAGTTGACTCAAGTATTCCTTCTTCATCGATTTTTGCTTCGCATAGCACCTTCTTGCACTTTCATCCTCATACGATCGCCTCCAGTCCAGTAGCTTGAGCAACTTTTAACTTTATCGATTAAAGTCGATTCTACTCAGATATTCACCATCGTCACATGCGTCCCCAGAGTCTTTAACTCTATCTCCATCCTTTGCAAGTCACACAAAATGGGCCCTTGTGTTGACAATATCGCACTCAGATTGCATATACGATCTTCTACTCAATGCGTTAGCTACCACGCTTGCTTTTCCGGATGGTATTGATGGTATGATCATAATCTTTCAACAGTTCAAGCCAACGTTGTTGTCGCATGTTGAGTTCCTTTTGAGTGAAGAAATATTTGAGGCTTTTATGATCCGTAAAGATCTCCACTTTCTCCCCATACAAGTAATGCCTCCAAATTTTAAGTGCAAAGACAACAACTGCCAACTCTAGATCATGAGTAGGATAATTCCTCTCATATTCTTTGAGTTGTCGCGAGGCATAGGCTATGACTTTTCCATGTTGCATGAGAACACATCCCAACCCTTTGCCCGAAGCATCACTGTAGATGACAAATCCCTCCGAGCCAGATGGTATTGTCAGAACAGGTGCTGAAATGAGTCTCCTCTTGAGTTCTTGAAAACTCTTCTCACATTCTTCGCTCCAACCGAACTTCGTATCTTTTCGAGTCACCGAGTCAATGGAGTAGCGATTCAAGAAAATCCTTCCGAGAATCTCCAACAATAACCAATTCGTCGAGAAAGCTACGACTTTGGCCATCGATTTAGGTTGCTCCCGACTTTGAATAGCTTCAATCTTTTGGTCAATCAATGATATTCCATGACTTGATACCACGTGCCCAAGGAATGCTACTTCCTCAAGCCAGAACCATTTCTTTAACTTGGCATAAAGCTTATATTCATGAAGCTTTTGGAGTGTCAGCCTCAAGTGTTGCTCATGATCTTCACGACTTTTGGAATAAATAAGGATGTCATCAATAAAGACGACCACAAAGTGATCCAAATATTCCTTGAATACTCGATTTATCATATCCATGAAGGCAGCAGGAGCATTAGTCAATCCAAAGGACATGACTAGGAATTCATAATGTATGTACCGAGTTCTGAAAACCGTCTTTGGAATGTCATCGGTTCTAATCTTCAATTGGTGATATCCGGAATGAAGATCAATCTTTGAAAAGAATTTGGCTCCTTGCAACTGGTCAAATAGGTCATCAATACGTAACAATGGATACCTATTTTTGATGGTGACATGATTCAACTCCCGATAATCAATACCAAGTCGCATACTCCCATCTTTCTTCTTCACGAATAGAACAGGAGCACCCCAAGGAGAAGTACTAGGATGAATAAAGCCAATGTCTAATAATTCCTGCAGTTGGGTCTTTAACTCCTGAAGTTCAATAGGAGCCATTCGATATGGGGCTTTGGAAATGGGTTTTGTACCGGGTTCAAGGTCGATACAAAATTCAATTTCACGCTCTAGGGGTAGGCTAAGAAGTTCTTTGGGGAATACGTCAGGAAATTTATTAACAACAGAAATATCATTCAAAGTCGACGATTTTTTTTGTTTAGATCTGTGACATGAGCTAAGAAAGCTTGACATCCGTTTTTCAATAAACGAATAACTTTATGGCTTGAGATGACCGTGATTTATTTTAATGGTTTGGTCACTTAAATTCGCATTATAGGTTGATAAGGAATATGAAAGCTAACAACCTTACGAAAATAATCAATTTTTGCATGATGAGTAGTTAACCAATCAATCCCTAGAATCACGTCAAATGCAAGTATTTTCAATGAAATAAGATCGAGAGGTAATGTGAGGGTACGGATTTGAACCAAACAAGACTTATAAACAGTGGATGTAATGAAGTTTTCTCCCAACGGAGTTTCCACAGATAAGTCAAAGTCTAATTTCTCTGGAGTTATATTTAATCGATGAGCGCAAGTAGGAGAAATAAAAGAATGGGCAGAACCGGTATCAAATAAAGTATAGACTTCGTTAGAGTTTATGATAAGCTTACCCGTGATGACCTCATTCAAGTTCCTTGCTTTCTGGGAGGTCACAACAAATGCTCTCCCTTGCACTACCGGCTTTGACCTTTCTGGGACGGCCTTTGGTGCCTCCATCCTAGCTAAATTTGTATTCGGTGAACGACAAAATTGGGCTAAGTGACCTTCTCTTCCACAATTATAACATTCTTTGGACGGCATCGCGTAATTTGGACTGATGTGTCCCTCCCCTCCGCATTTGAAGCATATGATAGGTGGTCTTTCTCCTTCCTTCACAACGGGTGCTGGTACTGACGTCTTTCCATCATTGTTGAATCTCCTCTTCTTGAAATGTCCATTCTTATTGTTTTGGCCCTGTTTACCACCGATGTGGTTACCATTTCTAGCCTGTTGATTCCCTCCATGCTTGTTGTCACTGCTTCGATGACTACTCTCGCTGGTATTATAATTTTATCGGCTACTCTCTTTTAGTTGCATTGACTCGTTATCGTGCTCCACTAACTGAGCCCTATTTACAATATCTTAATACAAACATAGTTTATGAGAAATAAGATGTTCACGTATCTCCGGCTTCAAACCTCTTAAAAACATTCGCGCCATTCTTTCTTTATTATCCACCAAGTGGGACGCAAACCGGGATAACTCCGCAAATTTTGCCTCGTATTGTGACACGGTCATATTGTTTTGTTCTAACTTGATAAACTCCACCTCCTTCATGTGGCGAATACTTTCGAGAAAGTATTTGTCGTTGAATAGCTCCTGGAACTTCTCCCAAGATATCTTCAAGACAAAGAAAGTTTGAGTACGTTTTACCGATTCCCACCAATGAATCGCCTCTCTCGCGCATAACATAAAGGCGTAAAAGGAACCTTTTGCTCTTCGGAGCATCCCAAGACATCAAATATCTTGGTGATCTGCTTTATCCATGCTTCCGCCATAAGTGGTTTTGGCTCTCCTTAAACTCCGGTGGTCCCGGCTCCTCGAATCGCTTAGCGGTGGCCGCCGAGAGTTTCGGTGTTTCCACCCCACGTTTTGGATAGGAGCCGTTCTCTTCATTGTTGCATGAATTGCATAAAGCCTCTCGAACATTTGATCATTCATCATTTGGTTAGTGTTGTTGTTTGCATGAGGATTATCGCCTTCCTCGATGCACATTATCCTCGATTATTGATATGTAGTGAATCAACGGTCACTCAGTGCTCCATTGCTATTCTCAACATTCTCGGATGTCATTTTCGAGATCATCGCCACAAAAAAAATGTGTTAATTGACATGTAAATATATTATCCCTATATTCGACCGACCAATAAAATAGCACATAAACTTAGGTAGGTCATACTAGCGAAGGAATTCCATCCTCTCTCCCTCCTAGTACTATTCTCACATCTTAGCCGTGGATCATATCCTAAGCTTTGATACCAACCGTGACGCCTGCAAAATTAGGTATACATCACCCATCTTGGGTCGCCAGATACATGGTACAGAATTCAAATACATTTACTAATACAACTCGCTAGTGTACAATACGACAAAACATAAACTGTGAGTTTGAATACAATTATTGTCTACTAGAGATTATACAAACTCAAAAGGAGTCCTCATTACAATTATTATCACACTATTTCACAAAATAGTGAGGACTACTAATGCTATCCTCCTCGACCATTACACCGCTTCTCGACTCGTCCCAACTATATTCTCATTTCTGAAGAGAACAAAGGAAAGAAAGGGTGAGCTCAACTAGCCCAAGAAGAAATATTATGACTAAGATAATGCGAATAAATTATCATTAGCCTTGAATGATGTTAAACTGATAAAATATAATAAACATAGTTTTTAATCGCAGCTGCGAAACCCAAAGAATCCATTAAAAGAGTCAAGTAGAAAATAAAATCTAATATCTTTATGATTTAAAAGGTTTTTCATCACTCAAGTATAGTTGAGACTCGACTTTTTAATAAATATTCCACATCATCGAATCACCCCTACACTACTACCAAGGATATTCTTTAGTATCACGACCACAATTATCCATGCACTACTGGGTCGAGAATATTTGTGTATTCATTAATGGTCATGATCATGCCAACAACTCTCGTCCATCAATGCACTACGGGCCAATGAGGATTTTTACCACATCATTTGTAACATTACTTGGCCATGATTACAATCGAATAATCCTCGGTCATAATCATACCAAGTCCATCTACGCACTACAGGCCATGTATGACTTTCAACATAATATAAACATGAGGATGACAACAATATAAGAATTCAATAAAACAAGTTCAAGAATTAATTTATCCAGGAACCAATAACATCCAAACTGTCAACATGATACTGCTTTGTATAGTAAAATTCAAGAATACTTAGAAGAATATTTCCATAAAAGGATACTGGATGAAGCGCAAATATTAAGGATATTCCACTAATTTCATGGAGTATAGAAGTTAATGTTTTAACCAACTGAGTATAATAAAGAATGGAATAACAAAAGAAATCACCATGGATGCGATAGACCGCACATTCAGGTTATTCCAACAGAATAATAAATAACGAAACCAGGTCCGACGTAAAGCGCATGCAGGCGGGATATTCCAATGTAATAATAAAGAATAGAACCAAATCCCAGTAAAACACACGCATGTGATGTTCTAACAGAATAATAATAAAGATTTTAAACCGTGTCCTGTAAAACACACACCGACGTGATGTTCCAATGAATAATAATAAAGACGAACTAGGTCCCAAGTGTAAAACACATGTATGTGATGTTCCAAATGTAATAATAGAAGAATGTCACCAAGTATAGGGTAAACCGCGTATACAAAGTTATTCCAATGTAATAATAAGCAATGAAATAACAACAGCTTCTCTTCATGAATAAGAAAGAATAACACCCCTTACTTTAGTAGGAGATTGAATAACGCAAGAGTGTAAGAACGTATCACTCTTCTTCTTTCTCTCTTATTCTCTCTCAGTACTTTCTCACTCTATAGCTTGAATGAATTAAGTGAAAATAATGAAGCACTAGGCCTCTATTTATAGAAGATTTCTAGCTTAGCACTTGCCATGTGAAAAAGCAAGTGGCTTGACGACTGGTGATGTGAAAAGAAAAGTGGTTTGACGCCTGTAATGTGAAACGACAATTGGTTCGACGCCTGTAATGTGAAACGACAAGTGGTTTGATGCCTATAATATGAAACGGCAAGTGGTTTGATGATCGGGTAAAAGGTAATTACTATTGATGAAGGTAATTACTATTATCGAAGGTAATTACTACTTCGTGAAGGTAATTACTATCGACAAATAGACTCTTAGATGATGACATATACGCCCCCATAAAATAACCAAACTTACCACAAACGTCTCATAATGGACTCTTTATATACATCAAGGATTGAATAAATATTACCACAAATCATTTTATTTTTAATCAACACATATTTAATCTTTCAACAATTATTAATCATTTATAACTTGTCGTCTCAATTATTGATTTAATAATATAACATATATATGAGATGATACTATGACAATAATTGAATCAATAATATAAGAGATATGATGCGTAAAATTCATGTAGCAATAATTGAGTATATCCGAGTGACTTCTCTCTAAAGCATCAATAATCAATACTATGTGTCTACTTATGCAACCACGCCAGACATTCTTGTACTTTTACTACCGGGTAGTTCAATGCTTTTAACGGTAACACCTACCCATTATTTTTATAGAAAGATAATTTTGTCGCTTTCTAACTACGACAATACTTAAATAGTGGGGTCCACCAAAGATTGAGCCATCGTATTTAATATTCCCAAATTAAAACGAATATTTTATAACAACTTGTTTACTTTTGCAAAATTTATAAATATTACCCATAACTATAACATTATATCAAATTTATTCCATAATATTCAAAAATAATATTTATAGAAAATTCATCTTTATTTATAAAAGTTGAGGTCTTACATGATATTCCGGCGTAATAATAAAGAACGGAATATTAGAAGAATTTCACCATGTATAAGGTACTTCTCATAAATGTGTTATTCCAACATAATAATAAAGAATAGAATAATGTAAGAATTTCACCAAGTAGGGTAGTCCCGCATATACAAAGTTATTCCAACAGTAATAATAAATAATAATAATATCTTTTACGAGATAATTAAAAGACAATTATATCCCATACCTTAAAAAGAAAAGTATTCCGACTAGTAGGGCGGGAATATACTTGAAGAAAACTTGCACTACGCTCAAAGCTTTCTTAAACTCTAAAGAAATACGCTCAAGATTATAGAAGAAGAACTCTCTCTATAGTTTCTCTCTCTAGAGTTTCAGTGAATTCGTAAGAAATAATGAAGGAATGAGCTTCTATTTATAGAAAAATGGACTGCATAGTAACTAACTCATGAACGGTCCAGATTGTTTTACTTTAATTTAAAGCAAAATCTTTTAAAATATAATATATTCAATTTATAGAATAACTTTATAAAAGTATTCTGTTTTATATAAAAAGATTTTACTATGCAAAACACTATGCATATTAGAATATAATATATTCTATTTATAGAATAACTTTATAAAAGTATTCATTTTATATAAAAGCTTTTACGCTTTTATTACATTAATAATACCAATAAAACAAAACTGAGTGACTTATCACATAAGCATCAATAAACAATACCGTGCTATTTACCAAAATAGAAAAAAAATTGAATACTTTTATTTCATAAAATTCGGGTTCTCACAACCACCCCTCCTTATGAAATTTTGCCTTCGAAATTTACGTACGTACCTGATATTCGAAGAAATGAGAATACCTTTCTTTCTTTTTGGATTGTACCTTCCCGGTTATATCCTTTGTATCATGATTTTTCCATTGCTCATCTCCTGTATTTCAGATATCATTCTAGAATATATCTTCGAAAAAGGTTAATTGACATACAATTTGTCAACTTATCAAGTAAACAATTTAGGCTTAGGTAAATCACACACTAAGCTTAAGTATATAACTCGTCTCCCCTCCTAGTTCTAGACTCTTATCTCCGCCATGAATTATATCCCTAAGCTCGATACCAACCATGACGCCCCCAAAATTAGGTATACATCACCCATTCTCGAGTCGCCAGATACATGGTACAAAATTTAAATACAACTTTATTTATACAACTGTTCAGCTTTCGTATAGAATACAACCACAGTTAACTGTGAGTTTTAATACAAATGTATGTAACTCTCATGGTGCCTCAACCACAACCTTACAATGGTACTTTACATAAAAGTATAGTCAAAGACTATTTTAGAAACTAAAATCTTTGGGAAGTGCTCAAGGAAACCTTCGTACATGGGAGGCCTTGCGTCTAGGTTATAATAGATATCATATGGCCACAGAATTATCCTTAGTTAACCAAATAGACCCCAAAGAAAAACGAGAAGATTACTATCATCTTCTTTCCAATGGTGAGTCTTCTCTTGACATATAACTATCTCTACTGTCTTCAAGTGAATATTATATTTTAAATCAACTCCAAGATCATATAGGTAGTGCCCGTAGATATACTCAGCAAGTGGATGCGCACAACCATGTCTTATGATAACACGAGGTTGTATTTCATTAGACATCTTGTATGATAGTGGCAAAACACCCTTCCAAAGTTGGGTTCACCTCACCGTATTTGATTCTCCAAATATAACTACTAAATGTTGTATAGAATACAACACACTTTTCTATACTGTTTAGGGAGAACCTCCATGCCTAGAGACCACTGTTCTATTCCCCTGTTATTCCCTTCCGACCGGAATAACACTCTTACGCCAACACTCTTATTACCTAAAAGGAATTGTGAAGCAGAAAGGGTGAGCACAACTAGCCCAGTAAAGAATATCATGAGTAAAGATAATTAAATTATCAATAGCTTTCATCAATAATAAATCAGAGATTTAGAACATATGGTAGATGATAAAACTTTTTAACCATAGTTGCAGCGGAACGAGCAATCCATTAGAAGAGTCAAATAGACCATAAGGTCTATTATCTTCTCTATGTTAAAAGTCCACCAATAATTTTTTATCCATGTAAAATAAATCAATAGCCTCATCCACAATCATATGAATAATTCATAATCATAATTGTGGTTCTAAATTCTTCTTTCTAACTAGGCGTAAGATAATTCTCATCACCTATCTTCACCCCAAACATCAAAATCATGGTTATACCAAATCGTAATTCTTGCTCATAATCATATTAATAAATTCATCTTTGCACCACTGCACCAAAGATATTCATTAACAATTCATCTTTGCACTACATGCCAAAGACATACAACCGTATTTTAGAAGAGTCAAGTAGAACATGATATCTACTATCTTCTACGCATTAAAAGTGTATAATAAATATTTTATCACGAGACTCGACTTAATAAATAGTACATCATCGAATCACCCCTACACTACTACCAAGGATATTCGTTAATATCACATCCATGAATTTATATTTCATCATTTGAGACTCATTTCGATAATCAATCCATATCATTTGAATTATCCATGCACTACTACCAAAGATATTAATTATTATCACATCTATGAATTAATATTTCATCACCGAGACTCAAATTTCAATAATTAATCCACATCATCGAATCATCCCCGCACTACGGGCCAAGTATATTCATTAGTATCACGACTACGAATTATCCATGCACAATGGGCCAAAGATAATCGTGTTTTCACCAACAGTCCTGATCATGCCATAAAACAATTCACCTTTGCACCCTTGGCCGAAGAGAATCCATAGCCATAATCATACCAAAAACTGTCCATCAATGCACTACAGGCCAATGAGGACTTTTTCCACTTCATTTGTAACATTACGGTCATGATTATACCGAATATTCCCTGGTCATAATCATACCAATTCCATCTATGCAGTACATGCCACAGATGACTTTCAACATAATATAAGCATGAGGATAATGACAATGATATAAGAATTAATCAAATGAGATAAAGGATAAATATTAAGCATTTATAATACAATTTATCCATCATTCAATAATAACCAAATGTTATCAATCACTTAATAATATCATAATCTAATATCATTAATATTATAACAATATTTTAATCATTTCTTAAACTTATAAACAATTTATTTCAATTGTTTACACTTTATCAAATAATGCATTTAATCATTCAAAAATGTCATACTCATAAGATTTCATAATCAATGATCAAATCCTCATCAAAATCAGATATACCCTATATAGGATTCTCAACCCATAAAATCCTATTTTCCAATTTTATTACTTCACATAACATATTTAATTCATTTACTCATAACTAGTTTATTTTTATGAAAATACCAAATCAGTCCAAAAAATATTTCTTTTCCGGATTTAGCATAATATAATCCCATCTTGAACATATATTTTTCTCAAAATTTTAAAATTCATTTACTATTTTCATATGGCTAAAACTACCGAATATTTAGACATTTATCGTAAATTGTACTTTTGTCCAAAAATTCTCAAAATTTACGGGGTATACTCTGTTATATACATGTACTCCCAATAAAAAGTTCACCAATTTTGGAGTTAACCACAAGGAGTTATAAGAGTTTACTTTTAAAATAGTCTTTTCCCATAAAATCCATAACTCTTAATCTATACATCCAAAAATCGCCATTTTTGACACAATCTAGAAAACTCATCAAATTATCTTTTCAAATTTTTTCGAGAATTTTTGAGAGTCGGAAAATTACGAATCACTCATGTGCGTAAACATCTTTTAATGAAAATACTATTCGTATGAATCACGAAGGATCATTCACCATGCATGTGGTAATCCACATAGACGGGTTATTCCAATGAATAATAAAGAATGGAATAATGTAAGATTCACCACCATGCGATCGATAGATCGCAACCGGAAAGTTATTCCCAATGAATAATAAATAATGGAACCGAGTCCCGTAAACGCACGAATTACGATATTCTACGTAATAATAAATAATGGAACCAGTCCGGCGAAATGCACAAAACAGGATATTCCGACAAAATAATAAATAATGGAACTGTGAAGTAAACAGCGACGCGCATATGATATTCTCGACGAATAATAAAGAACGGAATATTAGAAGAATTTCACCACGTATGCGGATTTTAGATAAACAAAGTTATTCCAACATAATAATAAAGAATGGAATAACGTAAGAATTTCACCAAGTATAGGGTAGTCCGTGATATACAAAAGTTATTCCAATGTAATAATAAATAATAATAATATCCTTTACGAAATGCGACAATTATATCCCCTACCTTAAAAAGAAAATTATTCCAATCAAGTTAGAAGTGGAATAAACTGAAGAAAACTTGCACTACACTCACTCAAAGTTTTCTTAAACTCTAAAGAAATATGCTCAAGATTATAGAAGAAGAACTCTCTTTAGTTTCTCTCTCTAGAGTTTCAAAGAATTAAGTAAGAAATAATGAAGGAATGAGCTTATATTTATAGAAAAATGGATCGTATAGTAATTAACTCATGAACGGTCCAGTTTGATTTACTTTAATCTGATTTATTCCATATTTAAAGCAAAATCTTTTAAATAAAATATAATATATTCTATTTATAATCTAATAAAACGAATAACTTTATAAAAGATTTTACTATGTAAACAATATGCAAGCACTATGCAAATACTATGCATAATAAAATATAATTTATTCAATTTATAGAATAACATTATAAAAGTATTCTGCTTTATATAAAAAGATTTTACTATGCAAAACACTATGCATAATAGAATATAATATATTCTATTTATAGAATAACTTTATAAAAGTATTCTTTTTTTATATAAAAAGCTTTTCTGCTTTATTACATTAATAATACCAATAAAAAGAACCGAGTGACTTATCACATAAGCATCAATAATCAATACCGTGATATTTACCAAAATAGAAAAAAAATTGAATACTTTTATTTCATAAAATTCGAGGTCTCACATTAGGAATGATGGAAAGATAAGAACTTCTTTGAAGAGAAGTTGAGAAGAAAAGTAAGCTAAAATTTCGAGGGCGAAATTCTGTGAAGAAGGGGTGAATGTGATAACCCGGGTATGGGTATGGTTTGAGGAAATTTCGAGGACGTAATTTTTATAAGGGAGGAAGGATGTGACAACCCTAAATCGGATTGTCCGTAAATTAAGATTTAAAAAATTAGTTATTAATAAAATGAATTTTTATTAATACTATTCTCGTGCTATGTGTTTATTAATCGCTTACTATAACCTAGGATGATTATAAGTCGGGAGGATTCTCGCTACGAGCTAGATTGAGCAGTAATAATTTTCAAGATTTAAAATAAAAGTTTTTCTAGAACAAAATATTTTCGGGGAAAAAGACGAAATAGGCACTATTCATCCGTTTACGCTTTCGAGATTTATTTTGAAATTCGAGAAGTTATTGATTACGTAAAATCTTGAGACGTGATGGAATATTCAATAATATTTCGATTTATGGCAAAAACAAGTTTTTTCGCATGGACTCAAAACCTAAGGGTTAGGAAAAGTGAGTTCTGCGAATGTAATGAGTACATATAATAACTAGGGTTATTATGCGTGAGAAATACGAGTATGATACGAGTTATTATACGAGTATAGAAAGAAGAATAGTACGATGTATAATACGAACATCGTACGAGTTAAATACGAGAGAATACGAGAATGGAATGCGGAGAATACGATTAGTCTTAATGGACTTTGTAGAAACCAATTGGACTTGGATTATGTCAAGCCCAATGATTTGTGAAATCAAGCCCAAGATAGGCCCAATAAGAATTAGGGTTAAAGCCCAAACCAAGAAAAGAAACCGCGGATCGAACTGATGGGTAAACGGATGGGTAAGAACCATTGGGGCAACCCATGGGGTGACCCATGGGCATGTGGGCCGGCCACTTGGCCACCAAGTAAGGGTGGTGGACAAGTTAACCTGGTGGCTAAGATGTGGAGGAGTTGGGAATAGTAACTTTAGGGGCGAAATGACTAAAATGCCCCTAACCTTGGTTTTCTATAAATAGAAAGCTTTAGTTCATTATTTTGAGCTTTTGAAAATCCTACTCTTTGAGAGAGAAAGAGAGAGGGTTCGGATGGAAGAAGAGAGGAAGAGTAATGAGGAAAAGCTAGCTCTTATTGCACGCTTTGTCCGGAATGAAGGAGATTAAAGAAGAACGGTGTCATCCTAACACTAATTTCTTCTAAATTTTCTTTAAGTTTTTATGTTCAAAACATAACTTAATGAAGATAAGAAGTAGATTAAGTTAGAAATGATTTCATATGGTTGAAATCATAAGAAAATGAAGAAATAAAAATAAGAAATTTAGTTTATAAATTTCTTAAGGAAGTATAAGATTCGTGAGGATTTTGAGCGATCCGAATGAATATTATGAATGAGTAGGTGAATTAAGTAAGGAATGATGTTATATGACATCAAATTCCAAGAAAAAGTGAAATTGTAATCCAAAATATCGATTTAAATGAAGAACGAACGAAGAACACGAAGAACGTTGTTGATGGACAAATTTAAACCATCGTAGTGTAATTGTTGTTGATGGACAAATTTAAAACCATCGTAGTGTAATTGTTGTTGATGGACAAGTTTAAAACCATCGCGTATAAGTTAGATGCTTATTGCTTGGTTAGGAACGTTAGAAACGTTCATGAAGAATGGATTAAAAATAAGCTATAACGAAGTTATGGCGAAAATTTCGTAAAAGAAGAACGAAAATTTGAAAGTTAGTAAATGAACCGAATCGTGTAGGGTTTCATAAGAAAGTAAGAGAATATAGAAAATGTGAGTCGTGGACTCAAGAACGAACGAATTCCGAGTTCGGATGACCAAATTACGGACGAACGAACAAAGAACGTTAAAAACGTTAAAATGAACGAAGAATGAAGATTAAGCCAATTTAATGGCATGTTAACGGATTCAGAACAAAGTTCTGTTCGAGGGTAATCGAAGTACGTAAGATAAGGAAGAAAATGGCTTTGGAATGACCTCGTTCCGAGTTATAACGAAGAAGTTATGAGATTTCAAAATCAGCGTCTCAAGCTTGTAAAAGGCTTAGAAAAATTTTCTAGATTTCATGCTTTCAGGCCAATATGACACGAAGTTATGCCTTAGGCCGGCCGATTGCGCAGCTATAACGATGTCCGAGCACACCGCAAGAGTTTGTGCAGTGTGAACCGTAGTAATTTATTTAATACCCAGCCCTCCATGTGATCTGAAAATCTTCTAGAGTGTGGGCGCATGTTGACGACCATTTAAGTAAGGACTTCATGGCAGCCATCCCAAGAAAAGAGAGGAGAGGAAGTAGGTCGTCTTGCAAAGACGAGAGGAAAGGAAGGGCACTTGTTTATATAAATTCTGAAATGATTATATATTTCTTTGAGATATGAATATCTTTGGCCCATAGTGCAAAGATGACTTAATGATTAATATCTTTGGCCCGTAGTGCAAAGATGAATTATTGATGAATATCTTTGGCATGTAGTGCAAAGATGGTCTGTTGATGAATATCTTTGGCCCGTAGTGCAAAGATGAATTTATTAGTATGATTATGAACATGAACTGTGATTTGGTATAACCATGATCTTTGATGTTTCAGGTGATGAAAATTATCTTTGTCCTGGATGAGAATAGGAATTTAGAACAACAATTACGATTATGAAGTTATACATGTGATTGTGGGCGAATTGTTGATTGATGTTACGTGGATAAAACATTGTTGGTGGACTTTTAACGTGGAGAAGATAATAGACTTTATAATCTATTTGACTCTTCTAATGGATTGCTCGTTCCTCATTCTAACTATGGTTGAAAAGTTTTATCATCTACCATATGTTCTAAATCTCCGATTTATTCTTGATGAAGACTATTGATAATTTAATTATCTTTAGTCATAATATTCTTTTCTTGAAGCTAGTTGTGCTCACCCTTTTGCTTCACAATTCCTTCGGTAATAAGAGTGTAGGTGAATTGGTCGAGCGAATAATAGGGGAATAGAACGGTGGTCTATAGCTGTTGAGGTTCTCCCTAAATAGGTGAGGCGAACCCAACTTTGGAAGGGTGTTTTGTTACTATTATACAAGATGTCTAACGACATACAACCTCGAGTCATCATAAGACAGGGATGTGCTCATCCACTTGCTGAGTATATATACGAGTACTACCTATATAATCTTGGAGTTTGGTTGAAGTATAATTCTCAATTAGAGACGGTGGAGATAATGATATGTCAAGAGAAGACACACCATTGGGAAGAATATGATAGTAATCTTCTCGTTTTTCTTTGGGGTCTATTGGGTCAACCAAGGATAATTTTGTGGGCATATGATATCTATAATAACCTAGACGCATGGCCTCCCATGTATGAAGGTTTCCTTGAACACTTCCCAAAGATTCTAATTTCTAAAACAGTTTTTGACTATACCATTATGTAAGGTGTCATTATGAGGTGATGTCCACAGTTGGGACATGAGTCACAGTTGGTATATATTTGAATTTAAACTCACATTTTAACTCATAAGCATAATTGTGATTCTAAATTCCTCTTCGCATCCAAGACGAAGATAATTTTCATCACTTGTCTTTACCTGAAACATCAAAGATTATGGTTATACCAAATCACAGTTCCTGTTCATAGTCATACTAATAAATTCATCTTTGCACCACGGGCCAAAGATATTCATCAACGCTTTTTCTTTTGCACTACATGCCAAAAGATATTCAACAATAAGTCATCTTTTGCACTACATGCCAAAGATATTCAACAACAGCCATCTTTACACTCTGAACCAAAGATGTTCATTAATAATTGATCTTTTTACTACATGCCAAAGATATTCATATCTCAAAGAAATATATAATCATTTCAAAATTTATATAAACCATAATTATAACCATATATGTTGATCAATTCACCTTTGCACTTAAGCTAAAGATATTCAATTATAAATTGAATGGTCACGATCATACCAACAACAATTCAACTTTGCACTCTTGGCCAAAGAGAACCTATAGTCACGATCATACCAATAATCTACCCATCTTCACACTCAAGTCAAAGAGAAATATCATCATTGGGGTTATAAGAATGTTATATATGATAATAAAAACAATATAATCAACATATAGATTTAATCTCAAAAGTAAGATTCTTAAATCAATGATCTCATAACACCTTAATCAAAATGTTATAAATCACTTAATAATCTCATAATCTAATATTATTAATACTACCACAATATTTTAATCATTTCTTAAACTTATAAACAATTGAATTTAATTATTTATACATTACTAATTAATGCATTTAATCATTCTAAAATGCCAAACTCATAAGATTTCATCACCAATAACCAAAACCCTCATAAAAATCAGATATACCTTATATAGGATTCTTAAGCCATAAAATCCTATTTTTCAAATTTCTTACTTCACATAACATATTTAATTCATTTACTCATAACTAGACCATTTTCATAAAAAATACCAAATTAGTTCCAAAAATATTTTTTTTCTGGGATTTAGCATAATATAGTCCCATATTGAACATATATTTTTCTCGAAATTTTAAAATTCATTTACTATTTTTCATATAGTATATTTAGCTGCCGAATATTTAGACATTTATCATAAATTTTACTTTTGTCCAAATATTCTAAAATTTACACGGTATACTTCTGTTATATACATGTACTCCCAATAAAAATTTCATCAATTTTGGAGTTAACCACAAGGAGTTATAAGCGTTTACTTTTAAAATAGTCTTTTCTCATAAAATCCATAACTCTTAATCTATATATCCAACAATCGCCATATTTGGACACAATCAACAAAAATCATCAACTTATCATTTCTAATTTTTCCAGAATTTTTGAAGGTTCACAACAAATTCGAAACTGAAAAATATAATATCCCTTAAAATCCCTTACTATCCCTTACCTCAAAAGAGCAGTACTTCTGACTTGAATAACGCTGAACGAACTTGCACCGTATATCAATACTCAAGATATCAAAATATTCAAAAGAATACACTCGATAATATAGAGAGAGAAGTAGAGAGAAAACTTCAGTTTCTGTTGTGATTTTTAATTCTAACCTAAGCACCTATTTATAGGAAATTGCTTAGAACACCAAAGCAGAAGATTTAATATAATAGTAATATATATATTATAAATTCTTACACCCACCATCAATAACTGAATTCAGCCATTTCAACAACCAAAGGGGCTCACCAAACATATCAAAAACGTTTATCTAACTATAAATATTTTAAACTTCCAAAAATCAATTATTCTGGAACCTCGAAACTTCAATAATTCATAACAAATAGCTCGTTTATCAGGAAAATTCAAACCACATGTCCTTTCCATAGGAAATTCCATTCTCTCTAACTTTGCGGAAAGTTTTTCCAAATTCCAAGCAGAATTTGGCCAAAAATCCACAAACAGACGATTTTACAATTTATAATCGATTTCAGATTAAAATTTGTGTACACCATCATGTTTAACATGTGTTAAACATTTTTATAACACACAAAAAACATGTGTTTAGCATTTAATGCAACAAAACTACCCTTCCTCCTCATTTATTCATATATCACACATTCATTGTAAAAATATCACCATTATTATATTATCGTAATATAATAATATATTTTATCGAGAAAATATAAAATATCAATTTTCAACAATTGTCACATTAAAAAATTTTCTCCATCTATAACCACATAAAATGAATATTTTCCTTATCAATAATTAATTATTCACAAATAATATTACAGAATCACAATACTGACAACCAGACAGTTCCCAGGAAAGAGGGGGCTTTCCAATAAGGATTTTTCCTTACTAGCGCGCAATTAGATGACCAAACCTCTCCTTAGACAAAACTTTCTAGACAATGCCAATAATGTTATCTAATAATATTATTCAAATAATATGAATTATTGATCCGATAATGGGAAAAACTGTGCCGTGACAATTATTGAAACAACAATAATATAAAATATCAACATAGCAATGATTGAATCAATAAAATAAAATATTGAACAGTAATTATTGTAAGACCCCGGATTTTATGAAATAAATGTATTCAATTTTTTCTTATAATTACTATTCAGTAAATGGTTAAATTGATAAAGTTTAAAGTTAAGGGTGATATATGAATATTTTTTAAAATAAGCAAGTGGTTATAAAATACTCATTGTCGTCAGGGAATATTCATACGACGGCGCAGTCTTTTGTGGGCCCCATAACGGAAAGCGATTGGATGAAGAAAACGACAAGTATAAGTTGTTTATAAATAACGACCGTAGTTATTCTGAATAATCTTGTTGGAATACCGGTGGTTAAAAACACGATGTCTGGCGTTGTTGCGAGATGCTAGATACCAGTATTGCACCAATTATTGATTCTTACGTAAGAAGGCACTACTCGACTTATTCAATAACCTGCTCAATATTTTATTTTATTGATTAAATAATTGTTTGCGTTGATATTTTATATTACTATTGTTTTTATAATTGTCACTACACAATATTTTCCATTATCGAAGCAATAATTCATATTATCCGAATAATATTATTAGAAAACATTATTGGCAATGTCTAGAAAGTTACGTCTAAGGAGAGGTTTGGTCACCTAATTGCGCCAAGAAGAGGAGAAATTCTTATTGAAAGCCCCTTTCCCGGAACTACACTGTTTATCAATATTGTGATTACGTAATATTATTTGTGAATAATTAATTATTAATTTATATGATTAGGAAAATATTGATTTTATGTTGATATAGATGGAGTAAATTTTTAAAGTAACAATTGTTAAAATTGATATTTTATCTTTTCTCGATAAAATAATATTTTATTATATTATTATAATAGAATAATGATGATATTTTTACAATGAATGTGGGATATATGAGTATATGAGGAGGAAGAGTATTTTGTTGCATTAAATGATTAACAAATGTTTTGTGTGTCTGAGACCCCCATTTCTTGACCGAAATTTGATTATAGCTTTGTAAAATCGCCCGTTTATGGATTCGGTCAATTTTTGTTTGTAATTTAGGAAAACATTCTTCTGCAAAGTTGTAGGGAATTGAATTTCCTATAAAAATTCACGAGATTCGAATTTTCTGATAAAAGGGCTATTTATTATGAATTATTGATGTTCCGAAGTTCAAATAATTGATTTTTTGAAGTTTTATTTATTTTTATTAAGAAAAACATTTTTTAAATGTTTGTGGACATCTTTAACATGTTGAATAGATGGTGAAATCGATTCAAAGTATAATAGAATTTGTTTTATATATATATAATATTATTATATTAAATTTTACGCTTTGGTGTTCTAAGCATTTTCCTATAAATAGGTGCTTAGGTTAGAATAGAAAATCACACCGAAACTAAAGATTTCTCTCTCTAATATATATCGGCGCGATTTTGTGAGTATTTTAGTACTTAGAGTATTGCTATATACTGCAAGTTCTTTTAGCACTATATCTAGTATTCCAATCGTAAGTACTATTCTTTTTAAGGTAAGGAGATTATTTTCTTCATAAATGATATTATTTCTTCAATATCATTATCTTTGAAATATTGGTTTGAACTTTTATCAAATTTGGAACTTTTTCATGTCGGGATTACTATTCACGAGTTAATATTCACGAGTTACTATTCACGAGTACTATTCACAAGCTATGATGATGTTTTTTTGAAAATTTTGATCTTTTGGTGTGATTTCTATCTTCACGTGAATTTACTATTCACGTATTATCTGGCACTATTCACAAATACGACATTATTCACAAAAAAATTAAGTTTTCTTCTTTGTGTCCAAGATTGTCTGTTATGATTCCTATCTTTGATTGGATCTATGTTTTGGTCTTCATTCTTGAATTTTACTCCACTCTAGGTTATTTATGAAGTATTTTTGAACTTGGGTTGTCTAAAGTACGAATCCTTAATATTTGTTCTTTTGTTTCACTGGATTCGTTTTCTTTAAAATATTTTGCATCATCCTCAGTCCTAAAAGATGAATGATTTCTGATGAATATCTTTGGCTCGTAATGCAAAGATGAATGATTTTGATGAATATCTTTGGCTCAGTGTCTGCAAAGACACTTGTTGTTGAATATCTTTGGCATGTAGTGTGTAAAGATGACTTGTTGATGAATATCTTTGGCCTGTAGTGCAAAGATGACTTATTGATGAATATCTTTGGCCCGTAGTGCAAAGATGAATTTATTAGTAGGATTATGAACATGAATTGTGATTTGGTATAATCATGATCTTTGATGTTTCGTGTGATGAAAATTAACATTGTCCTGGACGAGGAAAGGAATTTAGAACTACAATTACGATTATGAGTTATACATGTGATTGTGGACAGGAATTGTTGATTAATGTTACAGGGATAAAACATTGTTGATGGACTTTTAACATGGAGAAGATAATAGATTTTATGGTCTATTTGACTCTTCTAATGGATTGCTTCGTTCACGCTAAACTATGGTTGAAAAGTTTTATCATCTACCATATGTTCTAAATCTACGATTTATTATTTGTTGAAGAAGGCTATTGATAATTTATTTATCTTTAGTCATGATATTCTTTACTGAGCTAGTTGTGCTCACCCTTTTGCTTCACAATTCCTTTCACGTAATAAAAGTGTAGCTGGGACAAGCGGGAAATAACAGGGGAATAGAACGGTGGTCTATAGATGTTGAGGGTGAGGTGAATTTAACTTGGAAGGGTGTTTTGCCACTATCATACAAGATGTCTAATGACATACAACCTCGTGTCATCATAAGACAAGGTTATGCTCATCCACTTGCTGAGTATATTTACAAGCACTACCTATATAATCTTGGTGTTTGTTTGGAGTATAATACCCAATTAGAGACAGTGGAGATAATGATATGTCAAGAGAAGACTCACCATTGGGAAGAATATGATAATAATCTTCTCATTTTTCTTTGGGGTCTATTGGGTCAACCAAGGATAATTCTGTGGCCATATGATATCTATCATAACCTATACGCATGGCCTCCCATGTACGAAGGTTTCCTTGAGCACTTCCCAAAGATTCTAATTTCTAAAACAGTTTTCGACTATACCTTTATGTAAGGTGTCATTATGAGGTGCTGTCCACGGTTGGGACATGAGTCATAGTTGGTCTATATTTGTATTTAAACTCACAGTTTATGTGTTGTCGTATTTTGCACGACAATTGTATTAATAAAGTTGTAGTTGTTTCTGTACCATGTATTTGGCGACTCAGAATGGGTTTGATGGAATGGACCTATTTTGGGGTTGTCACAGTTGGTATTAGAGCTTAGGGACATGGTCTCTGACGGAGATCGGGGAATATAACTAGGAGGGGAGAGATAAGTAAATCCTTCACTAGTGTGTCCTACCTAAGCTTATTTGTTGGTCAGTCATAATATCGAGATATTATGTGATATGTTAATTTGTTAAATTAACCTTTTTTTTTGAAGTATTCTAGAATGATATCTGAAATACAGGAGATGAGAAACGGAGAAATCATGATGACAGATAAAAGATGGAATTTGAAATGAAAACAAAGTATTCTCAACTCTTTGAAATACAGGTACGTAAATTTCGTGGACGAAATTTCATAAGGAGGGGAGATTGTAAGACCCCGAATTTTATGATATAAAAGTATTCAATTTTTTCTTATAATTACTATTCAGTAAATGGTTAAATTGATAAAAGTTTAAAGTTAAGGGTGATATATGAAATTTTTTTAAAATAAGCAAGTGGTTATAAAATATTCATTGTTGTTCCGGGATATTCGTTTGGTAAATGAATATTCTTTACTTTTGGAATATTCATGCGACGGAAAGCCATAACGAGAATAACACGTGTGGATGAAGAAAAAAGACAAAATAAGTTTTTTATAAATAACGACGTAGTTGTTACCGTTAACAACATTGTTGGAATACCCGTGGTTAAAACACAAGATGTCTGCGTTGTTGCACAAGAAGGCACTACGATATTGCACCAATTATTGATTCTTACGTGAAGGCACTACTCAATAATTATTACGAGAATTACTTTATTCAATATTTTATTTATTGATTCAATAATTGTTGCGTTGATATTTTATATTACTCAGTTTTAATAATTGTCACTACACAGATATTTTCCATTATCGAAGCAATAATTCATATTATTTGAATAATATTATTAGATAAACATTATTGGCAATGTCTAGAAAGTTTTGTCTAAGGAGAGGTTTGGTCACCTAATTGCGCCAAGATGGAGAAATTCTTATTGAAAGCCCCTCTTTCCTGGAACTGCTGGTTGTCATTATTGTGATTACGTAATATTATTTGTGAATAATTAATTATTGATTTATATGATGAGGAAAATATTCATTTTATGTGGATATAGATGGAGAAAATTTTTAAAGTGACAATTGTTGAAAATTGATATTTTATCTTTTACGATAAAATAATATTTTATTATATTATTATAATAGAATAATGATGATATTTTTACAATGAATGTGGGATATATGAGTATATGAGGAGGAAGAGTATTTTTGTTGCATTAAATGATTAACACATGTTTTTGTGTGTTGGTGGACCCCATTTCTTGACCGAAATTTGATTATAGCACAGTAAAATCGTCTGTTTATGGATTTCGGTCAATTTTTGTTTGGAATTTGGAAAAACTTTCTTACGCAAAGTTGTAGAAATTGAATTTCCTATAAAAATTCGTGAGATTCAATTTTCCGATAAAAGGGCTATTTATTATGAATTATTGAAGTTCAAAATAATTGATTTTTGAAAGTTTTAATTATTTTTTAAAAGAAAAACGTTTTTATATTGTTGGTGGACATCTTTAATGTTGAATGATGCTTTGAATTCAGATTCTTGGTGTGGGCGTAGGGAATTTATTTATATATATAATAATATTATATTAAATTTTCTGCTTTGGTGTTCTAAGCATTTTCCTATAAATAGGGTGCTTAGGTTAGAATTGAAAATCACACCAGAAACTAAAGATTTCTCTCTATTTCTCTCTCTATATATCGAGCGTATTTTGTGAGTATTTTAGTACTTTGAGTATTGCTATACGGTGCAAGTTCTTTTAGCACTATATCCAGTATTCCAGTCAGAAGTACTATTCTTTCTGAGGTAAGGGAGATTATTTTCTTCATAAATGATATTATTTTTTCAATATCATTATCTTTGAAATATTGGTTTGAACTTTTATCAAATTTGGAACTTTTTTCATGTCGGGGTTACTATTCATGAATTACTATTCACGAGTTACTATTCATGAGTTACTATTCACGAAGTACTATTCATGAAGCATGATGATGTTTTTTGTGAAATTTCTATCTTTGGTGTCGAATTTACTATTCACGATACGAATACTTTATTCACATATACTCAAGACTATTCAAAATATACGACATTATTCACGGAAAAATTAAGTTTTCTTCTCTGTGTCCAAGATTGTCTGTTATGATTCCTATCTTTGATTGGATCTATGTTTTGGTCTTCATTCTTGAATTTTACTCCACTCTGGTTATTTATGAAGTATTTTTGAACTTGGGTTGTTTAAAGTACGAATCCTTAATATTTGTTCTTTTGTTTCACTGGATTCGTTTTCTTTAAAATATTTTGCATCATCCTCAGTCCTAAATGATGATATAACTGAATATCTTTGGCCTGTAGTGCAAAGATGAATGATTTGATGAATATCTTTGGCTCGTAGTGCAAAGATGACTTGTTGATGAATATCTTTGGCCTATAGTGCAAAGATGACTTGTTGATGAATATATTTGGCATGTACTGCAAAGATGACTTGTTGATGAATATCTTTGGACCATAGTGCAAAGATGAATTTATTAGTAGGATTATGAACATGAATTGTGATTTGGTATAACCATTATCTTTGATGTTTTATGTGATGAAAATTAACATTGTCCTGGATGAGGAAAGTAATTTAGAACTACAATTACGATTATGAGTTATACACGTGATTGTGGACATGAATTGTTGATTAATGTTACAGGGATAAAACATTGTTGATGGACTTTTAACATGGAGAAGATAATAGATTTTATGGTCTATTTGACTCTTCTAATGGATTGCTCGTTCCACTGCAACTATGGTTGAAAAGTTTTATCATCTACCATATGTTCTAAATCTCTGATTTATTACTGTTGAAGGCTATTGATAATTTATTTATCTTTAGTCATGATATTCTTTACTGAGCTAGTTGTGCTCACCCTTTTGCTTCACAATTCCTTTCAGATAATAAAAGTGTAGCCGGAGACGAGCGGGGAATAACAGGGAATAGAATTTAGTGGTCTATAGATGTTGAGGGTGAGGTGAATTTAACTTGGAAGGTGTTTTGCCACTATCATACAAGATGTCTAATGACACACAACCTCGTGTCATCATAAGACAGGGTTGTGCTCATCCACTTGCCGAGTATATTTTCAAGCACTACCTATATAATCTTGGTGTTTGTTTGGAGTATAATACCCAATTAGAGACAGTGGAGATAATGATATGTCAAGAGAAGACTCACCATTGGGAAGAATATGATAGTAATCTTCTCGTTTTTCTTTGGGGTCTATTAGGTCAACCAAGGATAATTCTGTGGCCATATGATATCTATCATAACCTATACACATGGCCTCCCATGTACGAAGGTTTCCTTGAGCACTTCCCAAAGATTCTAATTTCTAAAATAGCAGGTTTTGACTATACCTTTATGTAAGGTATCATTATGAGGTGCTATCCACTACTGGGACATGAGTCACGGTTGGTATATATTTGTATTTAAACTCACAACATTTAAGTGTTGTCATATTTTGCACGACAATTGTATTAATAAAGTTGTAGTTGTTTTTTCTGCATACCATGTATTTGGCGACTCGAATGGGTTGGATGGAATGGACCTATTTTGGGGTTGTCACATTTGGTATCGAGCTTAGGGATATGATCTCCGGCGAGAGATCGGGGAATAAAACTAGGAGGGAGAGATGAGTAAATCCTTCGCTAGTGTGTCCTACCTAAGCTTATTTGTTGGTCACCATAATATCGGGATATTATATGATATGTTAATTTGTTAAATTAACCTTTGTTTTTTGAAGTCGTATTCTAGAATGATATCCAAAATACGGAGATGATGCAATGCGAGAAATCATGATGATGAGGATAAAAGATGGAATTTGAAATGAAAGCAAAGTATTCTCAACTTTTTGAAATATACAGTACGTAAATTTCGGGGACGAAATTTCATAAGGAGGGGAGATTGTAAGACCTCAAATTTTATGAAATAAAAGTATTCAATTTTTCTTATAATTACTATTCAAGAAATGGTTAAATTGATAAAAGTTAAAGTTAAGGGTGATATATGAAATTTTTTTTTTCAAAATAAGCAAGTGGTTATAAAATATTCATTTCTGTCGGGAATATTCGTTTGGTCGTGGAATATTCTTTACGTCGGGAATAATATTAATGCCATGCGCCACTTTGTGGGCCCTATAACGAGAATAAGCATTTGATGAAGAAAATGACAAAATATAAGTTTTTATAAATAACGTAGTAGTTATTATCAAGTTAATCTTCATTGGAATACCGATTGGTTAAAACACGAATACTGCGTTGTTGCACAAGAGAGAATCTACGATATTTGCCACCAATTATTGATTCTTACGTGAAGGCACTACTCAATAATTGTTACGATAATTACCGCTTCAATATTTTATTTTATTGATTCAATAATTGTCATGCGTTGATATTTTATATTACTTGTTGTTTTTTAATAATTGTCACTACACAATATTTTCCATTATCGAAGCAATAATTCATATTATTTGAATAATATTATTAGATAACATTATTGGCAATGTCTAGAAAGTTACGTCTAAGGGAGAGGTTTGGTCACCTAATTGCACGCCAAAGAAGAGAAATTCTTATTGAAAGCCCCTCTTCCTGGGAACCTGCTTTGTTGTCAGTATTGTGATTCTTTAATATTATTTGTGAATAATTAATTATTGATTTATATGATGAGGAAAATATTCATTTTATGTGGATATAGATGGAGAAAATTTTTAAAGTGACAATTGTTGAAAATCGATATTTTATCTTTTCGATAAAATAATATTTTATTATATTATTATAATATAATGATGATATTTTTACAATGAATGTGGATATATATGAGTATATGAGGAGGAAGAGTATTTTTGTTGCATTAAATGATTAACACATGTTTTGTGTGTCATGGACCCATTTCTTGGACCGAAATTTGATTATAGCACATAAAATCGTCTGGTTTGTGGATTTTGGTCAATTTTTTTTGGAATTTGGAAAAACTTTCTTCTCAAGTTGTAGAAATTGAATTTCCTATAAAAAATAGCGAGATTTCAATTTTCGATAAAAGGGCTATTTATTATGAATTATTGAAGTTCAAGTTCAAATAATTGATTTTTGAAGTTTTAATTATTTTTTAAAAGAAAAAAACGTTTTTATAATGTTTGTGGACATCTTTAACATGTGTTGAATGCATGATGAATTCAGATTCTTGGTGTGCGTGAGAAATTTATTTAATATATAATAATATTATATTAAATTTTACGCTTTGGTGTTCTAAGCATTTTCCTATAAATAGGTGCTTAGGTTAGAATTGAAAATCACACCAGAAACTGAAGTTTTCTCTCTCTTTCTCTCTCTATATATCGAGCGTATTTTGTGAGTATTTTAGTACTTGAGTATATTGCTATACTTGGTGCAAGTTCTTTTAGCACTATATCCAGTATTCCAGTCAGAAGTACTATTCTTTCTGAGGTAAGGGAGATTATTTTCTTCATAAATGATATTATTTCTTCAATATCATTATGCCAAAATATTGGTTTGAACTTTTTATCAAATTTGGAACTTTTTCATGTCGGGGTTACTATTCATGAATTACTATTCACGAGTTACTATTCATGAGTTACTATTCATGAGTTACTATTCATGAAGCATGATGATGTTTTTTGTGAAATTTCTATCATTTGGTGTCGGAGTTACTATTCACGTATACGACACTATTCACGTATACGGCACTATTCAAAAATACGACATTATTCACAGAAAAATTAAGTTTTCTTCTCTGTGTCAAAGATTGTCTGTTATGATTCCTATCTTTGATTGGATCTATGTTTTGGTCTTCATTCTTGAATTTTACTCCACTCTGGTTATTTATGAAGTATTTTTGAACTTGGGTTGTCTAAAGTACGAATCCTTAATATTTGTTCTTTTGTTTCACTGGATTCGTTTTCTTTAAAATATTTTGCATCATCCTCTCAGGTCTAAATGATGAATAACCTATATCTTTGGCGAAAGATGAATATCTTATCTTTGGCTCGTAATGCAAAGATGACCTGTTGTTGAATATCTTTTTGCATGTAGTGCAAAGATGACTTATTGATGAATATCTTTGGCTCAGTGCAAAGATGACTTGTTGATGAATATCTTTGGCATGTAGTGCAAAGATGACTTGTTGATGAATATCTTTGGCATGTAGTGCAAAGATGACTTGTTGATGAATATCTTTGGCCTGTAGTGCAAAGATGACTTGTTGATGAATATCTTTGGCCCGTAGTGCAAAGATGAATTTATTAGTAGGATTATGAACATGAATTGTGATTTGGTATAACCATGATCTTTGATGTTTCAGGTGATGAAAATTAACTTTGTCCTGGATGAGGAAAGGAATTTAGAACTACAATTACGATTATGAGTTATACACGTGATTGTGGACAGGAATTGTTGATTAATGTTACAGGGATAAAACATTGTTGATGGACTTTTAACATGGAGAAGATAATAGATTTTATGGTCTATTTGACTCTTCTAATGGATTGCTCGTTCCGCTGCAACTATGGTTGAAAAGTTTTATCATCTACCATATGTTCTAAATCTCTGATTTATTACTGTTGAAGGCTATTGATAATTTATTTATCTTTAGTCATGATATTCTTTACTGAGCTAGTTGTGCTCACCCTTTTGCTTCACAATTCCTTTCAGGTAATAAAAGTGTAGCTGGGACAAGCGGGGGATAACAGGGGAATAGAACGGTGGTCTATAGATGTTGAGGGTGAGGTGAATTTAACTTGGAAGGGTGTTTTGCCACTATCATACAAGATGTCTAATGACATACAACCTCGTGTCATCATAAAGATGTGGTTGTGCTCATCCACTTCTTTGAGTATATTTACAAGCACTACCTATATAATCTTGGTGTTTGTTTGGAGTTATAATTCCCAATTAGAGACAAATGGAGATAATGATATGTCAAGAGAAGACTCACCATTGGGAAGAATATGATAGTAATCTTCTCATTTTTTTCTTTGGGGTCTATTAGATCAACCAAGGATAATTCTATGGCCATATGATATCTATCATAACCTGAGCACGCATGGCCTCCCATGTACGAAGGTTTCCTTGAACACTTCCCAAAGATTTTAATTTCTAAAATAGTTTTCCACTATACCTTTATGTAAGGTGTCATTATGAGGTGATGTCCACGGTTGGGACATGAGTCACACAGTTGGTATATATATATATGTATTTAAACTCACAAGTTTAAGTGTTGTCGTATCTTGCACGATAATTGTATTAATAAAGTTGTAGTTGTTTTCTGTACCATGTATTTGGCGACTCAGAATGGGTTGGATGGAATGGACCTATTTTGGGGTTGTCACAGTTGGTATCAGAGCTTAGGGATATGGTCTTTAACGTAGATCGAGGAATATAACTAGGAGGGGAGAGATGAGTAAATCCTTCACTAGTGTGTCCTACTTAAGCTTATTTGTTGGTTAGTCATAATATCGGGATATTATGTGATATGTTAATTTGTTCAATTAACCCTTGTTTTGAAGCTGTATTCTAGAATGATATCTGAAATATAGGAGATGAGCAATGGAGAAGTCATGATGACAGAGGAGATGGAATCTGAAATGAAAGCAAGGTATTCTCAACTCTTTGAAATACCAGGTATATAAATTTCAGGGACGAAATTTCATAAGGAGGGGAGATTGTAAGACCCCGAATTTTATGAAATAAAAGTATTCAATTTTTCTTATAATTACTATTCAGTAAATGGTTAAATTGATAAAAGTTTAAAGTTAAGGGTGATATATGAAAAAAAATTTAAAAATAAGCAAGTGGTTATAAAATACTCATTGTTGTTTAGAATATTCGTTTGGTCGTGGAATATTCTTCTTGTCGGGAATATTCATACGACACAGCGCATGTGCTTTTATGGGCCCCATAATGGAAAAAAACTATTGGATGAAGAAAACGACAAGTATAAGTTGTTTACAAATAACGGCGTAGTTATTCACTGAATTAACACTGTTGGAATACCGGTGGTTAAAAAACACGAATAATACTGCGTTGTTGCACAAAGAAGACCGCGATTGCACCAATTATTGATTCTTACGTAAAAGGCACTACTCAATAATTGTTATAGTAATTACTGCTTCAATATTTTATTTTGATTCAATAATTGTTGCGTTGATATTTTATATTATTGTTGTTTTAATAATTGTCACTACACAAGATTTTCCATTATCAAATCAATAATTCATATTATTTGAATAATATTATTAGATAGCATTATTGGCAATGTCTAGAAAGTTCTACTAGATAGGAGAGGTTTGTCACCTAATTGCTTGGCGCCAATGGAGAAATTCTTATTGAAAAGCCCTCTTTTCCTGAGAATCCGCCTGGTTGTCATTATTATGATTCTCATAATATTATTTGTGAATAATTAATTATTGATTTATATGATGAGGAAAATATTCATTTTATATGTGATATAGATGGAGAAAATTTTTAAAGTGACAATTGTTGAAAATCGATATTTTATCTTTTCTCATAAAATAATATTTTATTATATTATTATAATATAATAATGATGATATTTTATAATGAATGTGGGATATATGAGTATATGAGGAGGAAGAGTATTTTTGTTGCATTAAATAATTAACACATGTTTTGTGTGTTTGGTGGACCCCATTTCTTGACTCGAAATTTGATTATAGCAACTGTAAAAAAATCGTCTGTATGTGGATTTCGGTCAAATTTCATTTGGAATTTGGAAAAACTTTCTTCCGCAAAGTTGTAGAGAATTGAATTTCCTATAAAAAGTCACGAGATTCAAATTTTCCGATAAAAGGGCTATTTATTATGAATTATTGAAGTTCAAGTTCAAAATAATTGATTTTTGAAGTTTTAATTATTTTATTAAGAAAAACGTTTTTTTTATTTTGTGGGCTACAACATGTGTTGAATGCATGATGAATCAGATTCTTGGTTTGGTGTAGAAATTTTATAATATATATTAATATTTTATTAAATTTTACGCTTTGGTGTTCTAAGCATTTTCCTATAAATAGGGTGCTTAGGTTAGAATTGAAAATCACACCAGAAACTAAAGTTTTCTCTCTATTTCTCTCTCTATATTATCGAGTGTATTTTTGTGAGTATTTTGATAACTTGAGTGTTGCTATACGGTGCAAGTTCTTTCGCACTATATTCCAGTATTCCAATCTAATCTATTCTTTTGAGGTAAGGGATATTAAGGGATTGAAAGGGATGTTATTCTCTTCGTAAATGATATTATTTCTTCAATATCATTATGTTTAAATATTGGTTTGAACTTTTTATCAAATTTGGAACTTTTTTATGTCGGGTTACTATTCACGAAGTTACTATTCACGAGTTACTATTCATGAGTTACTATTCACGAGTTATTATTCACCAGCCACTATTCACGAAGTTACTATTTTTGAAATTTATTTACTATTCACGAAAGTTACTATTCACGACGTTACTATTCACTGAGTTACTATTCATCACGACACTATTCACTACAAAAATTGGTTTCTTTTTCTAACCAAATTATAGTTGATTTATGAATATTACTTTTGGATATTAAAACTATGTATTGATTATATTGATTTTATTATCATATATAACATTTTTATAACCTCGATATTGAAATTCTCTTTCACTTGAGTGTAAAGATTGGTAGATTATTGGTATGATCATGACTGGGTTCTCTTTGGCCAAGAGAAAAAAGTTGAATTGTGATCCGTATGATCATGATGATTGAATTTATAATTTAATATCTTTAGCTTAAGTCAAAAATGAATTGATCAACATGGTTATAATTATTGTTTATATAAATTTTGAAATGATTATATATTTCTTTGAGATATTAATATATTTGATCATAGTAGAAATAAATTAATCTGATTGTTGATGAATATCTTTGGCTTCAGAGTGCAAATGATGAATGATTGAGGAAATATCTTTGGCTCAGTAGTGCAAAGATGAATTGTTTATGAATATCTTTGGCATGTAGTGTAAAGATGACTTGTTGATGAATATCTTTGGCTGTGAGTGCAAAGATGACTTGTTGATGAATATCTTTGGCCAGTAGTGCGAGAGATGAATTTATTAGTATGATTATGAACATGAATTGTGATTTGGTATAACCATGATCTTTGATATTTCGGTAAAGATGTGATGAAAATTATCTTCGTCCTGAATGCGAAAAGGAATTTAGAACAATAATTATGATTATGAGTTATTCACGTGATTGTGGACAGGAACTGTAGATTGATGTTACAGGGATAAAACATTGTTGGTGGACTTTTAACATGGAGAAGATAATAGACTTTATAATCTATTTGACTCTTCTAATGGATTACTTATTCATTACAACTATGGTTGAAAAGTTTTATCATCTACCATATGTTCTAAATCTACGATTTATTTACGATGAAGACTATTGATAATTTATTTATCTTTAGTCATAATATTCTTTATTGAGCTAGTTGTGCTCACCCTTTTGCTTCACAATTCCTTTCGTGTAATAAAAGTGTAGCTGGGGTAACGAGGAATATAGAACGGTGGTCATCATTTAGTAGTTATATTTGTTGAATCAAATAAAAGTGAAGCGAACCCAACGTTGGAAGGGTGTTTTGCCACTATCATACAAGATGTCTGATCGACATACAACCTCGTATCATCATAAGACAGGGATGTGCTCATCCACTTCTTTGAGTATATTTACAAAGCACTACCTATATAATCTTGGAGTTTGGTTGAAGTATAATTCTCTATTAGAGACAGTGGAGATAATGATATGTCAAGAGAAGACTCACAATTGGGAAGAATATGATAGTAATCCTCTCATTTTTCTTTGGGGTCTATTGGGTCAACCAAGGATAATTTTGTGGCCATATGATATCTATCATAACCTAGACGCATGGCCTCCCATATATGAAGGTTTCCTTGAGCACTTCCCAAAGATTTCAATTTCAAAAATAGTTTTTGACTATACCTTTATGTAAGGTGTCATTATGAGGTGCTGTCCAAGGTTGGGACATGAGTCACAGTTGGTATATATTTGTATTTAAACTCACAGTTTAAGTGTTGTCGTATCTTACACGATAATTGTATTAATAAAGTTGTAGTTGTATTCTGTACCATGTATTTGGCGACTCAGAATGGGTTGGATGGAATGGACCTATTTTGGGGTTGTCACAAGTTTCCTTCGGCTTTCTATCCGATATTCCAATCAAAAGTACCGTTATTTTGAGGTAAGAGATGTTATTTTCTTCTTAAATGATATTATTTTCTTCAATATCATTATGCCAAAATATTGGTGAATGTTTTTATCAAATTTGGAACTTTTTGTGTCGGGGTTACTATTCACGTATACGACACTATTCACGTATACGGCACTATTCACGAATACGGTACTATTCACCAAAAAAATGAAATTTTCTTCTTTTTGTCCAAGATGTCTATTATGGTTACTATCTTTGATTGTATCCATGTTTTGATCTTTAATTTTGAATTATGCTTCAAAATTGGTATTTATGAAGTATTATTGATCTTGGATAAACTGTTATACGAATCCCTACTATTTGTCCTTACATGCATTGGATTCGTTTTTCTTTAAAATATTTTCATCATCCTCGTTCTAAATGATGATATTACTAAATATCTTTGGCACGTAGTGCAAAGATAAATGATTAACTAATGAATATCTTTGGCCCAGCGTAGTGCAAAGATGAACATGTGTTGAGATGAACATGACCAACTGGTGATACAAATGAATATCTTTGGCACATAGTGCAAAGATGAATATTTAATTCAAGATGTATATTAATTGATGTTCTGAGGATAAATATTGATGATGAACTTTTAAATCTTAGAAGATAGTGGAATTCTTTCTCTACTTGACTCTTCTAATGGATTGCTTTTTCCGCTGTAGTTGTTGATCTAAAATTTTTTGTCTATTATATTGTATCAGATTTTTCCCTTTTGAGGACTAATGATAATTTGTTGTATATTATCTTAGTCAAAATATTCTTTACCGGGCTAGTTGAGCTCACCCTTTTCCTTTTTGTTCCATTTTTCTTCTCAGGAGGTGAGAACATAGGAGGCTCGAGTTGGGGTATGGAGTGATGGTTCTAGAAAGATGTTTTAGCAGTCCTCACTATTTCTATAAAATAGTGTTTGAATAATTATAATGAGGACTTATTTGAGTGTGGATATTGTCTAGAAGACAATATTTGTATTTAAACTCACAGTATGTATTGTCGTATTTCACACGACATTTGTATTATTGAAGTTGTAGTTTGCTTTCTGTACCATGTATTTGGAGACTCAGAATGGGTGTTGTATACCTATTTTGGGGGCGTCACACATATGTTGTGAGTTTTGATACAAATATATATATCAACTGTGACTCTTGACACCAACTTGGGTAGCACGTCAGCATGACATCTTACATAAAGGTATAGTCAAAAACTGTTTTAGAAATTAAAATCTTTGGGAAGTGCTCAAGAAACCTTCATACATGGGAGGCCATGCGTCTACAGGTTATGATATATATCATATATGGCACGAAATTATCCTTGGTTGATGATAGACCCCAAAGAAAAAGCGAAAGATTACTATCATATTCTTTCCAATGGTGAGTCTTCTCTTGACATATCATTATCTCCACTGTCTCTAATTGAGAGTTATACTTCAACCAAACACCAAGATTTTATAGGTAGCGCTCGTAGATATACTTAGTAAGTGGATGAGCACAACCCTGTCTTATGATTACACGAGGTTGTTTGTCATTAGACATCTTGTATGATAGTGGAAAAACACCCTTCTAACGTTGGGTTTGCCTCACCCAATTTGATTTACCAAATATAACTACTAAATGATGTATACAACACCTTTCTATACTACTTATGGAGAACCTCCACAGCTGGAGACCACCGTTCTATTTCCCCGTTACCCTCGCTCGACCCAGCTACACTCTTATTACCTGAAAAGGAATTATGAAGCAAAAGGGTAAGCACAACTAGCCCAGTAAAGAATATCATAACTAAAGATAATTAAATTATCAATAGCCTTCATCAGTAATAAATCAGAGTTTTAGAACATATGATAGATGATAAAACTTTTCAACCATAGTTGCAGCGGAACGAGCAATCCATTAGAAGAGTCAAATAGACCATAAAGTCTATTATCTTCTCCACATTAAAAGTCCACCAACAGTGTTTTATCCCTGTAACATAAATCAACCGTTCCTGTCCACATTTATGTGAATAACTCATAATCATATTTGTGGTTCTAAATTCCTCTTCTCATCCAGGACAAAGATAATTTTCATCACTTGTCTTTACCTGAAACATCAAAGATCATGGTTATACCAAATCACAGTTCCTGTTCATAATCATACTAATAAATTCATCTTTGCACTACGGGCCAAAGATATTCATCAACAAGTCGTCTTTGCACTACGAGCCAAAGATATTCAAAATAGGTCATCTTTGCACTACATGCCAAAGATATTCAACAACAAATCATCTTTGCACTACAGGCCAAAGATATTCAAAATATGTCATCTTTGCACTACGGACCAAAGATATTCAAAAACAGGGCATCTTTGCACAACGGGCCAAAGATATTCATCAACAATTCATCTTTGCACTACAGGCCAAAGATATTCCTCAACAGTTCATATTTGCACTACAGGCCAAATATATTCATCAACGGTTCATATTTGCACTACAGGCCAAATATATTAACATCTCAAAGAAATATATAATCATTTCAGAATTTATATAAACAATAATTACAACCATGTTGATCATTTCACCTTTGCACTTAAGCTAAAGATATTTAATTATAAATTCAATGGTCATGATCATACCATCCAACAATTCAACTTTGCACTCTTCGGCCAAAGGAACCCATAGTCATGATCATACCAAAAAATCTACCCATCTTTACACTCAAGTTAAAGAGAAATATCATCATTAGGGTTATAAAATGTTATATATAATAGTAAAATCAATATAATCAAAACATCTAGATTTAATCTCAAGAGTAATATTCATAAATCAACTATAATTTGGTTAGAAAAAGAAACCAATTTTGTCTTGAATAGTAACTCGTGAATAGTAACCCATGAATGGTAACTTCGTGAATAGTAACTTATGAATAGTAACTCATGAATAGTAAACCCGACATAAAAAGATAGAAATTCCACAATAAAATCCATACCAATATTTCGGTATCTTAAACTTATAAACAATTTATTTTAATTGTTTACACTTTACTAAATAATGCATTTAATCATCCTAAAATTCCAAACTCATAAGATTTCATCACCAATAACCAAAACCCTCATCAAAAATCTGCATATACCTCATATAGGATTCTCAAGCCATAAAATCTTATTTTCCAATTTTCTTACTTCACATAACATATTTAATTCATTTACTCATAACTAGTCCATTTTCATGAAAAATACCGAATCAGTACAAACAAATTTTCTTTTCTGAGATTTAGTAGAATATAGTCCTATATTGAACATATATTTTTCTCGAATTTTTAAAATCATTTACTATTTTTCATATGGCCAAAACAAATTTTAATATTTAGATATTTATCAAAATTATATTTTTATCCAAAATTCCAAAATTTACAGAGTATACTTCTATCATATACATGTACTCCCAATAAAAATTTAACCAATTTTGGAGTTAACCACAAGGAGTTATAAGGGTTTACTTTTAAAATAGTCTTTTCTCATAAAATTCATAACTCATAATCTATACATCCAAAAATCGCCATTTTTGGACATAATCTAGAAAACTCATCAAATTATCATTCCAAATTTTTCCAGAATTTTTGAAGGTCAGAAAAATTATGAAACTGAAAAACATAACAACCCTTAAAATCCCTTACCTCAAAAGAGCGTAAGATTTAACCGGATATCGGATATATTTGAAAAGAAACTTGCACTGATGAATAACAACTCACCAAGTATCTAAATACTCACAAAATACACTCGATAATCTAGAGAAAAAAGAGAAAAACTTATGAATTACGTGTGATTTTCAATTCTAACTTAGCCCTCTATTTATAGGAAAATGTTAGCATTCAAGCGGACTTGACCGCCACACATGGCTTTACCTGCTACTATTGCCACCCACCACATTTGAAATAAAATTCAGCATATTTCTTCACCAACCACAAGTGGGGCCCACTCAATTCTAGAATTTTCCACCAAAATCATTTATAAACCTAATTTCCGAATTAGTCACCTCTTAAAATTCATAACAAATCATACGTTCATTTTAACGGTTTAAAATTTGTGGACATATACTAAACGTATATATGTATAACATATCCAAAAATCACAACGATCCAATGGTCGGATTAAAAATTATAACTCACACTATAAAGCTGTAAGAATACTGAATTGATATTTTTATACCTCCAATCCGACAAAATACTGATAAAATACCTCAACATTAATTCCTTCATTTATATCCACATAAATAAATCCATCATTTATATCCACGTCAAATAAATATTTCATTATCATATAAATGAATAATTAATTATTCACAAATAATATTACAGAATCACAATAATGACAACTAGGCAGTTCCCAGGAAAGAGGGGGCTTTCCGATAAGGATTTCTCCTTACTGGCGTGCAATTAGGTGACCAAACCTCTCCTTGACAGAATTTTCTAGACATTGTCAATAATGCTATCTAATAATATTATTCAAATAATATGAATTATTGATCTGATAATGGAGATATTGTGCAGTGATAATTATTGAAACAACAATAAGATAAAATATCAATGCAGCAATTATTGATTCAATAAAATAAAATATTGAACAGTAATTACTGTAACAATTATTGAGTAGTGCCTTCTCACATAAGAATAAATAATTGAAAACAAATCATCATGCGATCTGGTATTATTCTTTGTCTTACGCCAGTATTCTTTAATTTTAACCACCGGTATTCCAACAATGTTAATCTTGAACGATTGATTGTTGTTATTTATAAAACTCAATTTTTGTCGTTTTCTTCGTCCAAGCGCTTATTACATTATGGGGCCCACAAATGGCTGCACCGTCATATGAATATTCCCCGACAGAAAGAATATTCCACGACCAAATAAATATTCCCCGACAAATGAATATTTTATAACCACTTGCGTATTTTGAAAAAAAATTTATATATCACCCTTAACTTTAACTTTTTATCAATTTAACCATTTACTGAATAATAATTATAAGAAAAATTGAATACTTTTATTTCATAAAATTCGGGGTCTTACATTATGCATAGTGTTTGCATAGTGCCTGCATAGTGTTTTACATAGTAAAATCTTTTTATATAAAATAGAATACTTTTATAAAGTTATTAGTTTTATTAGATTATAAATAGAATATATTATATTTTTATTTAAAAGATTTTGCTTTAAATATGGACCGTCAGATTAAAGTAAATCAATCTGGACCGTTCATGAGTTAGTTCTTATGCGATCTATTTTTCTATAAATAAAGCTCATTCCTTCATTATTTCTTACCAATTCACCTAAACTCTAGAGAGAGAAATTATAGAGAAGCTATAGAAAAGTATTCTCGCTCCTTCCTACTCTTATATTCGGTTTCTTTTTACGGTAAAGGATATTATTTTTGTACTGTAAGGGTATTATTTCATTTGTATTCATGAAGAGAACTTACATTATTCTATTATTTATTATTCTATTGGAATAACTCAGTATATCTGTGCTACCCTATACTTGGTGAAATTCTTCCGTAATTCCATTCTTTATTATTCTATTGAATATCATGTTCATGCGTTATCTGCTTAGGGACACAGACTGGTTCCGCCTTTTACTATTCTCACTGAATATCCTCATGCATGCGTTTTCTACTGGACTCGGTTCAGATTTTTATTATTACATTGAGAATAACCTATTTGTACGGCCTCTATCGCATGCATGGTGAATCCTTCTGTTATTCCATTCTTTATTATTCTGTTGGAATAACATGTCTATGTGGATTACCACATGCATGGTGAACGATCCTTTGTATTTCACTCCTTGTTAAATTGTGGAAATGATCTGTTTACGTGGATTATGATGAAAGTCATAATAAAAGCATTTGATAAATGAAAATTATGGGTATATGTGGTATTAGTAAGTGTTATGATGAGTTATGTTGGTTATTATATGAAAACATGAAAGTTTCTTAGAAATCATAAATGGTTGAAAATTTAGATTTTGGTGAAAATGGAACATGAAATTCAATTGACCATATCTCCTATTATATTTCAATTTTTTAGTGTGGTCAAGTTTTAGAGTTAGGTCTATGAGTTTTGTAACTTATCCAAGTGGAATCACTTTGAAAAGGTGTTGTAGATTTTAGTGGTGGATGATTTTAGCAAAGTACTGAAAAACTCAGAAAATATGAAAAAGTCTCATCGCCATGATTTTAAAGGGATGTTTCGGCCACTTAATTTATGAGAAAAATTCTGGCCTATTGGGACATGAAAGTATATGGTATAAAGTACCTCATGTCTAAAACTGAACTCATTCCGACTTAAAATGAGCAAGTTATGACCATTTCAATATTTAGGTTTTTCCGACGAAAAATGCTATTACCGGAGTTCTATAACTCCGATGACAATGAAATTTAAACTCGAAGCTCACGTTAACATGTGTAAGATCCTGCCAAGAATTGGGAATTTCTGGAGTTAACCGTGAGGTAGCTAATTTCTTAAGGAATTAATTAGAATTTAATTTTTGAAAAATAGTAAATCAATTTTAAAAATGTCAAGAAAAATATATGTTCAATATGGGACTATATTATGCTAAAACCCAGAAAAGAAATTTTTTTGGGACTGATTTGGTATTTTTCATAAAAATAAACTAGTTATGAGTAAATGAATTAAATATGTTATGTGAAGTAATAAAATTAGAAAATAGGATTTTATGGCTTGAGAATCCTATATAGGGTATATGCTGATTTTTGATGAGGATTTGATCATTGATTATGAAATCTTATGAGTATGACATTGATTATGGCTATGGATTCTCTTGACCAAGGCACTTGGTGCTCATGATACATGACATACAACATCATCTATCTAAGTAAACTTAACAATAATAATAATATTATATTACCCATTACATAAATAGTCAAAACAAAATCCCAAGTCTTTAAGTAACTTTAACTTAAACATTACATAAATAGGAACTTAGTCTTAGCAACGTTTATCGCTACATTACACATATCACATATGAAAATAATTAACTTATTACATAACCATTAGCATCACTTCATCTTGGACTTTCCCTTGTCCTTGCCTCGAACCCTCGACCTTCTCACCCTTAATCGAAAGGTTTAAGCAAGAATGAGCACGAATTGCCCAAATAAGTATATATCTGAAATTTGAAAACATACATCAGGAGTGAAAGCAGTTGAATAGCTAAACCTCAACAGTTGAAATGATTATCAAGTGTTAAATAGGAACATCAAGAATGGAAATTTAAGAATTTTCAATATCATACTAAGGGGTGTAAAATACCCTGAACATATTTTCTTTCATCAAAAATCATCAGACGGTTTAACAATCCAATAGACTGTAAACGGTCTCTGCAAGTACGCCAGGTGATCAGCCTATTGTACCCTACGTTGTGCACAAATATTAAGTTTTAAGCTGCATAAGCGAAATGGGACTATTTGCCCGACATCTGCTTGCCCGTTTATTCGGGTTGTTCATCTTAGTAATCATGTGAGATCGCACCAAAGTAATTTGGATTGGTAAACATTTAATAGCTTCGAAAGATTTGTTTTAAATCACTTTTTCCATCAATAATAACTAGCCGAAAACAAAGGCCAGGAATATACTTAGAACAGTTCGATAATGAAATGAAATTTAAACCTATGGCAGTTAAAATAATAAATGAATAATCATCGATAAGCTTGCAAGATAATTGAAGTTTGTATGACTTTTCAACGAAAAAACTTGCACGAATAAATAACTAACACAAGTCCAATACTTACCATTACTACGATAATATTAGTAAGGATTTAGTAAATACCCAAAAGAAATTAGGGTTAGGAAACTTGCCTGATAAGCCTGCTACAATTAACGCTAGCAATTAACCTTCACATAACCTAATCACATGTGTCTAGTTAATCACCATTCATACACAATCTAGTTTGAAGTATAAGGGTCTCCTATTGGATATGCTATAAACATCATAAGAGAATATATTTAGAAAATATATTCCACCCATTTTAGATATCATAGGCAAAAAGCCCAAAACTTAAAATGCCCAAACATAACAGCTTTTTATTTTTTTTTCTCAGCTTTACCATATCTCACTAAAACAGTCATAACTAATTCGTTTTCAAACATTTTTGATCGATTCTTGTGCCCACACGAAGCTAACTTCTGGGGCTACAACTTTCGTTCATGGACCATCTTCAAATTCCAAGCACAAAATTCCAGAAAATCCGTGCAAGGGGACTGCTCCGAATTTGTTAGACAGATTTGACGCGACTACTTTGAAAAGTCATAACTCCTTGCTCTGAAGTCGGAATTAGTCCGTTCCGGAGTCTATGGAAAGATTATTCAGTGTACTATAATAACCCAAAAGCCCAAAATTTCTGGAAACTGTAGCTAGCCCCGAATTTGTCCTTAGGGTCAGCAGTTCACAATTTTTCGGTTCTAACATGTTTATTTCGCGACCTTACGATTTTCATATCTCACTCAATATAGCTTCAATCCGAACGAAATTTGGACATGTTATACCTCATGCTACATACTATTTTACAAAATTATTACATGCAACAAATGGATTATCTAAGACATGATTTCGAGTGACCAAAAATCCTAAAAAATCATGCAAACTAGTTTAACCCAACTTTTGAGAAAATCATGATTTTGATTCTAGCATGCATGGGTTTGATTCCTATTATCCAGACCACTTCTAATAACATATATATACATGTTACAACAATTTATTTCTCTAACTTTTCATGTTTTGATCAAATTAGCATGTTAGAGGCATTTTATCAAACACTTAGCATACATGGCATGATTTCTTGACTTTCTATGAGTTAGAATATGTACTAAACCAGAATTTTCATTCTCTAATACCAAATATCAAAAACAAAGCAATAGCATAGCATTACGAAGTCAAAACAAACATCTTTCATTCTTATCCATGCATGTTTTCACTATTTCCTTAAGAACACATAAAAGAGAGTTTCATAGCTTACCTTGGACGAATTCTTCCTTGTTTTAACTATGATTGAGACTCACACCTCGCTTGTTAGGCTATCCCAATCTCTAGAATTCTTCTAACAATCTCAATTTCTCTCCAAGTTTACTCTCTTGGAGGAATTTTAGTAAAATGAAGAATATAGAAGTGAAGAGTGTATATATGTATATGATGATAACATAGATGCTTGTTGTAATGGGTAATCTGAAATCATCAATTGAGAGACCTTTGCCATAACCCATGATCACTTGATAATTAAACCAACCAAATGGGAGTTACAAAAAATGAAAAGTTGTTTGGTTTGAGAAATAAACTAACTCCTATCATTGCTATGTTGATATAAACGTATTCTTTTCCTCCTTGTCCCAATATGTGTGACACAAGACTCCCCCCCCAGCTGCTGGTCTATTTATTAAAATATAAATTTATCCATTTAATCAATTAAATAACCATTTTGACCATTTTGCCTCTCGTAGTAAAAACGTATCGATACCTATATCGATTCCTACTAAATTCGACATCCTGGACGTCACGGAACTATCCGTTTCGTCAAACTCAACTTCAACATTTCGTAGTTGACTTTTTCCCCAAAAAAGTCAACCGGTTGACTTTGACCAAAAAGTCAACCGTGACACATTTTCGTGGTTACAGTCTATCCTGACTAATTTCGACGTTTCGGACTCAAATACGCAGACCGCGTCTCTAAATTCCGCTCCAAACTCAAACTCATATTTGTAAGTCATCCCACGAAATTAATTAGAATTAATTCCATCCTTAACCAATTTAAATAATTGGCCTAACCGTAACAACCATTAATATGCATCTTATCACATAACATATAATAAAAATAAATAATTCATCTAAAAATAATTGTCACATAAGAATTTCACATAAGTTTGTTTATTGAAATTGTTTAATTACATGGAAAAATCTAGGATATTACATTCACCCTCCCTTATAAGGATTCCGTCCCCGAATCATTACACATCAAACAAAATGTATTAGGGTAGTTTTTCATCATTTTCTCCTCGAGTTCCCCACGTAGCCTCCTCGGTGTTGTGGTTCCTCCATACTACCTTAACGTAAGGTATTATTTTATTTCTTAACACTTGTTCTTTTCTATCAATTATCTCAAGACCGGAACCTCTTCGTAAGTTAAGTCTTTTTGAACCGAATGGGTTCATACTCTATAACATGCTTGTAGTCCTACTTATATGGTCTTAAAGACTGAAATGTGGAATACGTTGTGTATATGTTCTAGCTCAGGAGGTAAAGCTATTTCATAAGCTACCTCACCGGCTAGTCTCGTAACTTCAAAGGGTCCTATGAATGCAGGGACTAAGTTTTCCTTCTTCCCAAATCTCATTTTCCTTTCCAAGGTGACACTTTCAAAACACACAAAATCTTAAGGCGTCGAAGTCTCGTTGTTGTCGGTGTTGATCAATATATTTCTTCTTGTCGATCTGAGCCTCCACTAGCCTCGCTCGAATAGTTTTGATCACATCCATGATCTGCTTTGTACCAATTCTCGCCCTAGTAGTTGGCGTTCTCCTACTTCATCCCAAAGACATGGCGTTCGCATTTCCTTCCATATAAAGCTTCATAAGGTGGCATCCGATGCTCGCATGGTAGCATTGTTGTATGTAAATTCCACCAACGGTAGGTGGTCATCCCAACTCCTTTGAAATCCATCACACATACTCTCAGCATGTCCTCTAACGTTTGAATAGTTCTCTCTATCTGCCCATCTGTTTGAGGATGATTCGCGGTGCTCAACCTCAGATGCATTCCCATGCGTTCTTGAAAACTTCTCCAAAAGTTCGCTGTGAACCGCGGATCGCGATCTGACACAATTGAAACTAGTACACCGTGCCTAAAAATGATCTCTTTGATATAAAGTTTAGCCAACTGATCCAAGGTATATCTGATCTTGATTGGCAAGAAATGTGTGACTTGGTCAATCGGTTGACGATCACCCACACTTGCATCGTAACCCTTCTACGTAGTTGGAAGTCCTACCACAAAATCCATCGTGATATGCTCCCACTTCCATTCCAAAATCTCTAAAGGTTGAAGTAACCCGCTCGGTCTTTGATGTTCCGCCTTGACTTCCGCTGACAAGTTAAACACTTGCTAACGCATTCTCGACCTCTCTTTTCATATTGGGCCACCAATAATGTTGACGAAGATCCTGATACATTTTTGTGCTTCCCGGGTGGATTGAGTAACTTGAACTATGAGCTTCCTGCAAGATTTCTTCCTTTAACTCAGATACCGCTGGCACCCAAATTCTCTCCTCAAATTTTAACAGACCATCACCACCCATGCTGAATTTAAGCTCCTCTCCGTCGAAAATTCTTTTCTTCATTTTCTCACATTCTTCATTACCGCCTTGTGCTTCCTTGATCTTGTCCAATAGAGTCGGACGAACCTCCACTGCGAACAATTTCCCATCTGGCTCTCTCGGCCTCTTTATCTCTAGCTCCAAACTGGCCATCTCCTTGATTAACTCCTCCTGAGCTGTTAGCATTGCCAATCTACCACTGCCTTTTCTGCTTAACGCATCCGCTACCACGTTCGCTTTCCCCGGATGATACAAAATATCGCAATCGTAATCCTTTATTAGCTCCAACCATCTCCTCTGCCTCATATTTAACTCCTTTTGCGTGAAAATATACTTCAGACTTTTATGGTCCGTGTATATTTCACACTTCACACCATATAAATAGTGCCTCCAAATCTTGAGGGCAAATACTACCACTGCCAATTCCAGGTCATGGGTAGGATATCCCTTCTCATAATCTTTCAACTGGCGCGATGCGTACGCAATGACTTTACCATGTTGCATAAGCACACAGCCAAGCCCCTTGTGTGACGCATCACTGAAAATCACGAAGTCACCTGTATCGTCTGGTAACGACAACACCGGTGCCTCACTCAATCTCTTCTTGAGTTCTCGAAAACTCTCTTCACACTTCTCAGTCCAGACAAACTTCACCGACTTCTTCGTTAAATTCGTCGATGTGTTCCCGCTATCTTTGAAAAATCTTGAATGAACCGTACAGTAGTAGCCCGCCATCCTAAGAAACTTCTTACTTTCGTCGGTGTTCTTGGTTGCTCCCAATTACTGACTGCTTCCACCTTTGTTGGATCCACGAGATTCCGTCCTTGTCGATTCGTGACCTAGAAATTGAACCTTCTCCAACCGAACTCGCGCTTCTTCAAAATTTTTGTGTATAATTTATCCCTTCTCAATGCCTCCAATACCAATCTTAAATGTTCAAAGATGATCTTCATGAGTCTTGGAAAAGATCAGGATATCATCTATGAACACAACTACGAATTTATCTAAATACTACTTGAATACCCGATTCATCATGTCCATAAACGTTGTTGGCACGTTTGTTAACCCGAATGACATTACTAGAAACTCGTAGTGACCGTAACGAGTTATGAACGCTGTCTTAGGTACATCCTCCTTTCTCACCTTCAACTGGTGATACCCCGTCCTCAAATCGATTTTGGAAAAATATTTCGCTCCCTTCAACTGATCAAACAGGTCATCTATCCTAGGTAACGGGTACTTGTTCTTGATCGTCACCTTGTTCAGCTCTCGATAATCGATGCACAGTCTCATCGACCCGTCCTTCTTTTTCACAAACAACACTGGTGCTCCCCAGGGAGACACACTTAGTTGAATATACCTCCTATCCAATAATTCCTGCAACTGTACCATCAGCTTCTTCATCTCTCCGGCAACCATTCTCATGCAGGGGCTTTCAAATCGGTGTAGTTCTTAGGTACTAAATCTATAACGAATTCGACCTCTCTATCCGATGGAAGACCTGGAAATTCATTCACTACTGGTATTTGTCCCATTTCTAACCCTACTTTTTGAGTATCGACGATATGGGCCAAATAACCTACACATCCCTTTTTTAGTAACTTCCTCGCTTGCATCATCGCGCCGACATCTCAAGAGTCTTGGCAACCTACTCCCATAGAACACTACCTTCACTTCTAAGTCTTAAGGTTTATACACTTTTTTCCGCAATCTATCATCGCTCCATGGTTAAATAACCAATCCATCCCTAGAATTACATCAAATTCTCCTAATTGAATTGGGATTAAGTCCACAGGTAACTTATATCCCCTGATATCTACAACGCAATTCCTATGGACATGGTTAACGGGAATGACTTCCTTATTAGCAACTTCTATGTTCATAGGATATTCTAATTCTTCCTGAGGTAAGTTTAATCGTTGGGAGAATTCATGCGAAACGAAGGAACAAGTAGCACCCGAATCAAATAATATGTATGCAGATATATCATTGATCGGAATGATACCTGAAACGACGTCCATGGATGCAACCGCATCTTGAACAATCATGTTGAAAGTCCTTGTTGTTGGTCGATTCTAAGTTGGTGGTCCACCAATTGTGAGAGTTCCACCGCTTGGTCCCTTCCCTCCATTTCCTCCTCCTGAGTTCTTCTTTGGGCAGCTCCCCACCTGATGATCTAATGCTCCACAGTTGAAACATCCATTTCTCTTCTGTGCAGAGCAGTTGGGAGAGATGTGCCCCTCCTGCCAACAATTGAAATATACATTCTTCCCCTTTAGACATGCCCTCGAGTGATTCCTTCCACACTCCTTGCACGCCTCAGTCCTCTTCTTTGCTTCCCCTGGTTTGCCCCCAGGGTTTCCTGAGTTGACATTATTGTTGTTGTTGTTCCACTTCCTCTTATTTGCACCGTTGCTGCTGCTGCCTTCTCCACGATTTCCTCCTTCAGTCTTCTTCTTTTTCTCCTTGTTGAACTTCATTAGGGCTTCACTTCCGCCCTCAACGATTATAGCTTTCTCCAGGAGAGTCACGAAATTGTTCGTCTGCAGCACCGAAAGTCTGCTGTATAGCCATGGTTTGAGGCCTTGCTCAAACCTCCTCGTCTTTCTCTCCTCAGTGTCGACCTGATGAGGTGCGAACCTCGCCAGCTCGTTAAACTTTGCAGCGTACTGCGGTACCGTCATATCTTCTTGTTTCAGCTCCAGGAATCGCATCTCCATGCGACTCTGCATACTAACAGGAAAATAGTTCTCGAAAAAGATTTTCTTGAACCCTTCCCAAGGTATCACACCTTCTCCAGCTCGAGTCTGATTTTCCTCCCACCAGTAGTTGGCTTCACCTTTCAGCATATACGTGGCGAAGATAGTTTTCTGGTCGTCTCCTACTCGGGCGATAGCGAATGCCTTTTCGATTTCCTTAACCCAAGTCTGGGCTTCGATGGGTTCCGTAGTTCCTTTGAACTCAGGTGGTCCCGCGCTTTTGAAGTCTTTAAAGTGTGCCACTGGGGCCACTGGAGGGTTTTTGACATTCGGGGTTTGATTTTGAAGTGCCCCCACTAACATGTCTACAAAGCTACGCATAGGTTCTGGTGGATCCCAAAGATTACTGTCGACCCCTCGGGTGCTTGGCGACGTCTTCCTCTAGCCATCTATCTGTTCAAAATGAACTTAATATTATTATCTCATAATTTACTCTACAGTATATAGAATTCGTAAAAACTGAACCATCACATCACATACTTAAATAAAAACATATTTATTTATAGACATAATACTCAAAGTATTTCATCGTTTTATGGCATTACGCCATTTACATCACATTGCATCAATCACTTGGTAAAATAGAAACCAAGCTTTTTATTACATAATTAAGCATTTTATTTGCTACTAGAAAGAGTTCATCATAATATCTACAAACCCCGCCTAATGGCGTCTTCATGCTCCTCATCCGCTATCTCTTTCACCAGCTCTCGGCTTATAACACGGCCAGACCGGCGCTCCTCACGTGGAAAGTGACGCACCCTATGCTGGAACCTTCCATGTGCCGACTTAAACACGTATTTCATCTTGTCTATCTTAACCTTCTTGTCTCTAACTTCTCCCTCCAACTCTCCGGTTAGCTTCTCAGCCCTAACACGGTCTCTTCTCTCATCTCCCCAGAAAGTGGTAATAATCTGCTTGTCAAGTTGGAGACTCTGAATCCTCGACTCCAACCCATTAATGGTATGTCCCAAGTGGGTCCTAATAGCTTCTTTCTCATCCTCCAGCCTATCCGCCTTTTGGTCTAATGCCCGCAGCTTGTCAGCCAGATCCCCGTTCCTAATTATCAGGTGGTGCACCAATGCCTCAAGCAATGTTGCAGCTTGCTGCTCCCCCTGATACAGCTCATTCAACTCATGGACCTTGTCGTCCAACTCCGTAATCCTATCCATCAACTCATCCAATAAAGTATCCTCAGGTGCTTCTTCCGAGTCCTCCTCGGGCTCCTCTTCCTCTTTAGGATACTCCTCTGGTGCAGGTCATTCTTTGCTTCGGCTATATAGCTCGAAACACATTTATCACTAATCTTGCTCACTCACAACGTGGATATCTCTAACCTCGTCTTCTCCTGACATCCTTCAAACAAGACAAAATAACTCGGTTAGTATTTAAAAATAGATGTTTTTGTTTTTAGGAAAAAAATATAGATTTGACACAACCCCTAGAACTCTACATGAGTTCATCTCCTTATTCCTCCACTAACTTTCCTAAGGTTATAGTCTAAGGTTTCCCCACCCAAAGTTTATAACATATATGCTTTGATACCAACTCATGGCGCCCCCAAATCAAGTGTAACATCGATTCACGGGACTTGGTGCTCACGATACAACATACAACATCATCTATCTAAGTAAACTTTAACAATAATAATAATATTATATTACCCATTACATAAATAGTCGAAATAAAATCCCAAGTCTTTACAACCTTAAAACATACTTGGAACTTAGTCTTAGCGTTTATCGCTACATTACACATATGCGAAAATAATTAACTTATTACATAACCATTAGCATCACTTCATCTTGGACTTTCCCTTGTCCTTGCCCGAACCCTCAGCCTTCTCACCCTTAACTGAAAGGTTTAAGCAAGAATGAGCACGAATTGCCCAGCAAGTATATACAGAAATTTGAAAACATACATCAGTAGTGAAAGCAGTTGAATAGCTAAACCTCAACAGTTGAAATGATTATCAAGCGTTAAATAGGAACATCAAGAATGGAAATTTAAGAATTTTCAATATCATACTAAGGGGTGTAAAATACCCTGAACATATTTTCTTTCATCAAAAATCATCAGACGGTTTAACAATCCAATAGACTGTAAACGGTCTCTACAAGTACGCCAGGTGATCAGCCTATTGTACCCTACGTTGTGCACAAGTATTAAGTTTTAAGCTGCATAAGCGAAATGAGACTATTTTCCCGACATCTGTTTGCCCGTTTATTCGGGTTGTTCATCTTAGTAATCATGTGAGACCGCACCAAAGCAATTTGGATTGGTAAACATTTAATAGCTTCGAAAGATTTGTTTTAAATCACTTTTTCCATCAATAATAACTAGCCGGAAACAAAGGCCAGGAACATACTTAGAAACGATTCGATAATGAAATGAAATTTAAACCTATGGCAGTTAAAATAATAAATGAATAATCATCGATAAGCTTGCAAGAAAACTGAAGTTTGTATGACTTTCCAACGAAAAAACTTGCACGAATAAATAACTAACACAAGTCCAATACTTACCCTTACTGCGATAATATTAGTAAGGATTTAATAAATACCCAAAAGAAATTAGGGTTAGGAAACTTGCCTGATAAGCCTGCTACAATTAACGCTAGCAATTAACCTTCACATAACCTAATCACATGTGTCTCGTTAATCACCATTCATACACAATCTAGTTTGAAGTATAAGGGTCTCCTATTGGATATGCTATAAACATCATAAGAGAATATATTTAGAAAATATATGCCACCCATTTTAGACATCATAGGCACCAAAATGTAACTTAAAATGCCCAACATAACAGCTTTTATATTTTATTTTTTCTCACTTTACCATATCTCGCTAAAACAGTCATAACTAATTCGTTTTAAAAACATTTTGAGTGATTCTTATGCCCACGCTGAAGCTAACTTCTGGGGCTACAACTTTCGTTCATGGACCATCTTCAAATTCCAAGCACAAAATTCCAGAAAATCCGTGCAAGGGGACTGCTCCGAATTTGTTGGATGATTTGACGCAAACTACTTTGAAAAGTCATAACTCCTTGCTCCAAAGTCGGAATTAGTCCGTTCCAGTCTATGGAAAGCTTATTCAGTGTACTATAATAACCCAAAAGCCCAAAATTTTCTGAAACTGTAGCTAGCCCCGAATTTGTCCTTAGGGTCAGCAGTTCACAATTTTTTTTTTGGGTTTCTAACATGTTTATTTCATGACCTTACGATTTTCATATCTCACTCAATATAACTTCGATCCGAATGAAATTTGGACATGTTATACCTCATGCTACATACTATTTTACAAAATTATTACATGCAACAAATAGATTATCTAAGACATGATTTCGAGTGACCAAAAATCCTGAAAAATCATGCAAACTAGTTTAACCCAACTTTTGAGAAAATCATGATTTTGATTCTAGCATGCATGGGTTTGATTCCTATTATCCAGACCACTTCTAATAACATATATATACATGTTACAACAATTCATTTCTCTAACTTTTCATGTTTTGATCAAATTAGCATGTTAGAGGCATTTTATCAAACACTTAGCATACATGGCATGATTTCTTGACTTTCTATGAGTTAGAACATGTACTAAACCAGAATTTTCATTCTCTAATACCAAATATCAGAAACAAAGCAATAGCATAGCATTACCAAGCCAAAACAAACATCTATCATTCTTATCCATGCATGTTTTCACTATTTCCTTAAGAACACATAAAAGAGAGTTTCATAGCTTACCTTGGACGAATTCTTCCTTGTTTTAACTCTGATTGAGACTCACACCTCGCTTGTTAGGCTCTCCCAATCTCCAGAATTCTTCTAACACTATCTAACACTCTCAATTTCTCTCCAAGTTTACTCTCTTGGAGGAATTTTAGTAAAATGAAGAATATAGAAGTGAAGAGTGTATATATGTATATGATGATAGCATAGATGCTTGTTGTAACGGGTAATCTGAAATCATCAGTTGAGAGACCTTTGCCATAACCCATGATCACTTGATAATTAAACCAACCAAATGGGAGTTACAGAAAATGAAAAGTTGTTTGGTTTGAGAAATAAACTAACTCCTATCATTGCTATGTTGATATAAACGTATTCTTTTCCTCCTTGTCCCAATATGTGTGACACAAGACTCCCCCCCCCAGCTGCTGGTCTATTTATTAAAATATAAATTTATCCATTTAATCAATTAAATAACCATTTTGACCATTTTGCCCCTCGTAGTAAAACGTATCGATACCTATATCGATTCCTACTAAATTCGACGTCCCGAGCGTCATGGAACTATCCGTTTTGTCAAACTCAACTTCAAAATTTCAGAGTGATTTTTTCCCGAAAAAAAAGTCCCTCATGAAAAAGTCAACCGTGACATTTTTCGTGGTTATACCTATCATTTAATTTTGAAGTCTATCCTCGACTAATTTTGAAGACGTTTTAGACTCGAATTTAAATAATTGGCTAACCGCAATCCATTAATATGCGTCTCAAAATTAATCGCTCCAAACTCAAACTCATATTTGTAAGTCATCCCACTGAAATTAATTAGAATTAATTCCATCCTTAACCAATTTAAATAATTGGCCTAACTTTTAATTCGTAGAGTAACAACCATTAACATGCATCTTATCACATAACATATAATAAAATAAATTCATCTAAAAAAATAATTTAGAACATCTAAAAATAATATGGATAAAACATTATTGGTGCACTTTTAACATAGAGAAGATAATAGACATAATTTGACTCTTCTAAATTTCACATATGGTTGAAAAGTTTGTTTATTGAAATTGTTTAATTAATATTCTATACATCATTTAGTAGTTATATTTGGTGAATTAAATTGGGTGAGGCGAACCCAACTTTGGAAAGGTGTTTTCCACTTTATCATACAAGATGTCTAATGACATACAACCTCGTGTTATCATAAGACGGTGTTCTTGGAGTATATTTGAAATATAATTTTCACATGGAGACTACAGAGATATTTATATGTCAAGAAGACTCACCATTGGAAAGAAGATGATAATAATCTTCTTGTTTTTCTTTGGGGACTTTTGGGTCAACCAAGGATAATTCTGTGGACATACATATATCTATTATAACCTGGGCATGGCCTCCCATGTATGAAGGTTTCCTTGAGCACTTCCCAAAGATTTTAATTTCTAAAATAGTTTTACACTATACTTTTATGTAAAGTACCATTGTAAGGTTGTGGTTGAGGAATCATGAGAGTTACATACAATTTTATTAAAACTCACAGTTAACTGTGGTCGTATTTTATACGATAGTTCAACAGTTGTATAAATAAAGTTGTATTTCAATTTTGTACCGTGTATCTGGTGACTCAGAATGGGTGATGTATACCTAATTTTGGGGGCGTCACAGTAATATCATGAACGTAGATCTTATCCCTATTCGACTTGGGGAATTTGACGTTATATTGGGAATGGATTGGTTATTCAATTATAGGGCTGTAATTGATTGCCAAAAGAAGCATATTAACCTTATGACCCCGTCAAAGGTTGTGTTTTATGGTAGCAAGTCTCCTAGACAAGCGAGTTGTCTAACGATGATGCAGGCCAGGAAGTTGTTTCGACAAGGCTGTGTATGATACTTAGCTTACATAGTCGACAGTTGAAAAGAGAATCCGAAGGTAGAAGAAATACTTGATTGTGAGGGACTTCGTCGACGTATTTCTAGACGATTTGCCAGGACTTCCACCAAATAGAGAGGTAGACTTCGTGATCGATTTGGCACCCGGAATCGCTTTCTAATATCGAAGGCACCATACCGAATGGCACACGATGAGATGAAAGAACTAATGGTACAACTACAAGAATTATCGACAAGAAGTACATTCAATCGAAGCGTATCCACCGTGGGGGCGCCTTGGTGTTGTTTAATGAAAAAGAAGGATCGATCGATGCGGCTCTGCATTGACTACAGAGAACTGAATAAGGTCACGATTAAGAACAGATATCCATTACCGAGGATCGACGACCTGTTTGATCACTACAAATTTTTAGTAATGTCGTTTGATCTTACAAATGCTCCTGCAGCATTTATGGGACTAATGAATGGTGTGTTCAAGCCGTTTTTGGACAAGTTCGTAGTGGTATTTATAGATGACATTTTGGTCTATTCGAAAACCATGGAAGAACATGAAGAGCACTTGAGATTAACATTGGAAGTATTAAGAATGGAAAAGTTGTATGCGAAGTTTTTGAAATACGAATTTTGGATTGAACGAGTACAATTTCTTGGGCACGTGATCGATAAAAATGAAATTTCGGTAGATCCATCCAAAGTCGAAGCCGTGATCAACTGGGATTAGCCTAGGACACCGTCGGAAGTACGAAGTTTTCTTGGATTGGCAGGATATTATAGAAGGTTCATTCAAGATTTTTCCAAAATCGTAACTCCGCTAACGAATTTAACTCGAAATGCTATAAAATTTGTTTGGACGGAGAAGTGTGAGGAAAGCTTTCAAGAATTGAAGAAGAGGTTGAGTACAGCACCTGTGTTGTCTCTTCCCACGATCTGAAAATTTTGTTGTTTATAGTGATGCGTCGCATTAAAGACTTGGTTGTGTGTTGATGCAAAACAAAGAAAGTCATTGCGTATGCATCCACGACAATTGAAGGATTACGAAGGGATATCAGGCCCATGACTTGGAGTTTGTTTGCGGTTGTTTTTTTCTTTGAAAATTTAGAGGCACTATCTCTACGGGAGAAGTGTGAAAATATATCTTGACCACAAGAGTCTCAAAATATATTTTTACATAGAAGGATTTGAATATCGTCGAAAGAAGATGGTTGGAATTAATTAAGGATTACGACTGTGAGATTTTGTACCATCCAGGTAAAGCAAATGTGGTTGCCGACGCCTTAAGTAGAAAGGGTCGTGAGAAATTGACGATGTTGACTGCTCAGGAAGAGCTAATTGTAGAAATGGAGAAACTAGAGTTGGAGGTGAAGTGTCCTATGGAAATTGATGAGAAGCTATTTCAGATGCAATCTGGTACAACCCTACTGGATAAAGTTAAGGAGGCTCAGCTTCAGGATGAAGAATGTAAAAAGGTAACAAAGAAGATATCTGAAGGAACCGAACCGAGATTAAAGATGTATAAGGAAGGAATACTTTGAGATTTGAGAGTAGAATTTGGTACTGCCAAGATCTGAAGAGATTAAGGAAGATATTTTGAGCGAGGCTCATAGTTCACGATATTCGATTCACCCTGGTAGTACCAAGATGTACCAAGATCTTCGACAACATTTCTGGTGGCCGAATTTTAAACGTGATGTTGTAGAATGTGTTGCCAAGTGTCTGACCTATTAGAAAGTGAAGGCAGAACATCAGAGACCGAGTGGATTGCTACAACCATTAGAGATCCCAAAATGGAAGTGGGAACATATTACAATGGACTTCGTGGTTGGCCTTCCAACGACTCAGAAAGGATACGACGCAGTATGGGTTATCGTTGACCGAAGTGACGAAATCCATTTACTTCCTTCCGATAAAAATTAGATTCAACTTCGATTAGGCGAGGTTATACGTAAAAGAGATTGTTTCGAGGCACGAGTTAGGTGTCGAATTGTGTCTGATAGAGATCCGTGCTTCACATCGAATTTTTGGAAGCGTCTTGAGAATGCATGGGTACGATTTGCGAATGAGTCTGACAAAGATACCACCCTCAAATAGATGGACAAAGCGAAAGAACGATTCAGACCTTAGAAGATATGCTAAGAACCTGTGTGATGGACTTTAAAAGAAATTGGGATGATCACTCATCATTAGTAGAGTTCGGCTACAACAACAATACCACGCTAGTATAAAGCATACCGCCTTATGAAGCATTATACTGGTGAAAGTGCGAACTCCACTTTCTTTGGGATGAGGTTGGCGAACAAAAATGGCTAGGGCCAGAATTGGTACAATGAGATGCCAGAAATAGTCAGTTATCCGGAGCATGATTTGGTAGCGAACAAGATAGACGTAAGAAATATCTTTGATTCACATTGTAAAAATGTCGAGTTTGAGGCGGGTAGTTATGTTTTCTTAAAAGTCTCTCCTTGGAAGGGAAAGATCGGGTTCGGAAAGAAAGGAAAATTAAGCCTAAGATTCATTGGACCATTTGAAGTACTAAGAAGAATCGAAGAAGTTGCGTACGAGGTAGCCCTTCCTCCAGCACTCGAGAATGTCCACAACGTCTTCCATGTTTCTGTTTTATGACCCTACAAACCCGATTACAAGCATGTAATTGAATACGAACCCCTACATTTTGAAAAAGAGTTATCTTACGAAGAAATTCCTGTTCAAATTGTTGACATAAAAGAATAAGTTCTCAGAAATAAAGTAATACCTTCTATTAAGGTAATTTGGAGGAACCACAACGCTGAAGAAGCTACCTGGGAACTCGAAGAGAATATGATGAAGAATTACCCTCATTTATTTACTTAATTTATATGTAAGTGATTACGGGACGTAATCTTTGTAAGAGGGAAGAATGTAACGAGTCAAAATTATTGAGTTGTGATTACGGGGATGAAATCCTTTTAGGGGGGAAGATGTGACGAAACGAGATTTTTGTAATTTAATTTTAATATTTATTGAAGTAAATAAATATTTTCGATGATTTAATTATTAGATTAAATAATTAATTGATGAAATTGTGGTAGATTAATTTAATTATATGTATTACATTTATTATATGTGTTACATTTATTAAATTAATGTAGAAATTTTATTATTCGATATATGTAATTATGTGAGCTTATTGTATTAAAAGAAATACTAAATAAGCCTAATGTATTTTAATTAATTTAATTATTAATTAGAGAGTTAATGATTTGATATTATTTATTAATGAGAAATTTAATTATGTGACTATGTGAATTTATGAGAAATTATTATATTTTATTTAAAGTAAATTAAATAAAATATTGATTTATTTTATGAATGAGTGTGACATTAATTAAACTATATGATAAAGCTTTATTAAATTAAATGGTTTTGAAATCTATTAAGCCTAGCCAAACATGGCCTTATTGGGAGTTACTAGCAGTTACCCATGACTGGGTTAACTGACCAATATGTGCGTCAATTCTCTTTTCCTTTATTATACGTACTCTTTTTCTATTCATTTTCTAAGTCTGAAAACAGAGAGGGAGAAAGATTTTGAGAAATTGTCAGATAAAATTGTGAGATTTAGAGATATTTGGAGTGTGTAATCAACAAGTTGTTGCGAAAGAGTCATCTGTGATAATCTCTTCTAAATTATACTCTGGGTAATTTCTTCAAACCCAATTTCTATTTCACGTCATTTAGTTTTTATAAAAATGGCTTTCATTCATCCCGTAAAGTCTCTGTAATTGGGAAATTGTGTTGTTATATGGATATATGTAATAATTCGAGTAGTATAGCATGTTATATATATATATATATATATATATATATATATATATATATATGCATGATTCCCTATCATCGGTTTCATTATATTACAATAGTATGATTGCTTCAAAATTACGAGTTTGGGTTATGGCTATATGGCCCTTATAATAAATTTAATGTGTCAAACATAAATGTTTTTATAAAATTCCCACTCTTATTTGATTATGCATGTTGATACGAAGAGACCAAACCTTAAATGAATGAATTCGGTGTTATAACGAATCCGTAGTGTTAAAATTTTATGTTTTGTTCAAAATCTTCAAGAACACAAAGAACATTGAAATTTATATATTTTAATTATGTAATTATGTGTTTTAATGGGTTAAAATCATTCTATAGATATTGAGTAATGTTTATATACGAATTCTAACATGTGGGTATGATTAAATTTGTGTAGTAAAATTTAATTGGAGTTTTTTTAGCTGTGTTCTACAATTTTCGCGAATTACAGAAAAGTTTACGGTTCGCACATTGCTTTCTTTGATCTCATGCTTTATGTCCGTCTTGGTAGTCACCATTGGCAAGTAGAAGGCCACCACAATGGCCTATAGCGCCAGTCTCAAGTCATAATGTATGCCACAGCGCAAGCAAATGAAGACCAAATCTGAAAGTGGTCTGGTCTTGCAGTACCACTCTCCAAAATGTCCAGAAATGAATTGTTTTACATATTCAAGTCTAGCAATGTAATAACAACTTGATTTAAAGAACATAGAGATATGTTAGAAGTATTATGAGATATTAAAATAGATACTTAACATGTAAATAACATAATTGCATGTGGATTGAATTATGAAATACATAAGTAGCTTATTATTCATTAAGTGTTATTATGTGACCATAAGTGTGATATTTGACTAAGTATAGTCATAACCAAAGTTTAGACAAAAGAATGAATTTATGATGGTTAATTATATTATAATTAACTAGAGTTGTGAATGTAAATGATATGTAGGATTTAAATCAAAGAACGAGTGTAACGCCCCCAAAATAGGTCCATTCCATTCAACCCATTCTGAGTCGCCAAATATATGGTACGGAAAACAACTACAACTTTATTACAACAATTGTCGTGCAAAATACAACAACACATATGCTATGAGTTTGGATACAAATATATACCAATTGTAGCACGTCACAATGACACCTTACATAACGGTATAGTCAAAAACTGTTTTAGAAATTAGAATCTTTGGGAAGTGCTCAAGGAAACCTTCGTACATGGGAGGCCATGCTTTTAGGTTATGGTAGATATCATATGGCCATAGAATTATCCTTGGTTGACCCAATAAACCCCAAAGAAAAATGAGAAGATTACTATCATATTCTTCCCAATGGCGAGTCTTCTCTTGACATATCATTATCTCCACTGTCTCTAATTGGGTATTATACTCCAAACAAACACCAAGATTATATAGGTAGTGCTTGTAAATATACTCAGCAAGTGGATGAGCACAACCATGTCTTATGATAACACGAGTTTGTATGTCATTAGACATCTTGTATGATAGTGACAAAACACCTTTCCAAAGTTGGGTTCGCCTCACCCTATTTAATTCACCAAAAATAACTATTAAATGATGTATAAAATACAACACACTAATGTCCTCAATAAAATTATTTCCATACTCTTTAGGGAGAACCTCAACAACAATAGACCACCGTTCTATTCCCTTGTTATCCCCGATCAACCTAGCTACACTTTTATTACCTGAAAGGAATTGTGAAACAAAAGGGTGAGCACAACAAGCTCAGTAAAAAATATTATAACTAAAGATACATAAATTATCAATAGTCTTCATCAATAATAAATCAGAGATTTAGAACATATGGTAGATGATAAAACTTTTCAACCATAGTTGCGGTGAACGAAAGCAATCCATTAAAAGAGTCAAATAGACTATAAAAGTCAATTGTCTTCTCCACGTTAAAAGTCCACCAACAATATTTTATCCCTGTAACATCAATCAACAGTTCCTTTCCACAATCATATGAATAACTCATAATCATAATTGTGATTCTAAATTCCTCTTCTCATCTAGGACGAAGATAATTTTTATCACCTGTCTTTACCTAAAACATCAAATATCATGGTTATACCAAATCACAGTTCCTGTTCATAATCATACTGATAAATTCATCTTTGCACCATGGGCCAAAGATATTCATCAACAGCTTCATCTTTACACTCTGGCTAAAGATATTCAACAACAGGTCATCTTTGCATTACGAGCCAAAGATATTCATCAATAATTCATCTCCGCCTTCTGATTTAAAGATATTCAACAACATGTCATCTTTGTATTACGAGCAAAAGATATTCATCAATAATTCATCTTTGCACTCTGATCTCTAAGATATTCATCAACAAGTCATCTTTTGCACTCACGAGCGAAAGATATTTATGTATCAAAGAAATACATAATCATTTGGAAGTTATATAACAATAATTATAACCATGTTGATCAATTCACCTTTGCACTTAAGCTAAAAATATTCAATTGTAAATTCAATGGTCATTATCATACCGATCAACAATTCAACTTTTGCACCATCTTGGCAAAGAGAACCTATAGTTCTGATCATACCAATAATCTACTCATCTTTACACTCAAGTCGAAGAGAAATATCATCATTAGGGTTATAAGAATGTTATATAAAAACAATATAATCGAAACATGGTTTTAATTTCAAGAGTAAGATTCATAAATCAATGATAATTTGGTCGGAGAAGAAACCAATTTGTCGTGAATAGTACCCGTGTTAAATACATAGTACCGTATCGTGCATAGTAACCTCGACACGAAAAAGATAAAGTTTCATAATAAATTCATATCCATATTTATAACACCTTAATCCAAATGTTATAAATCACTTAGAAATCTCATAATCTAATATTATTAATATTATAATAATATTTTAATCATTTCTTAAACTTATAAATAATTTAATCCAATTATTTACACTTTAATAATTAATGCATTTAATCATCTAAAATGCCAAACTCATAAGATTTCATCATCATTAACCAAAACCCTCATTAAAAAATCTGCATATACCTCATATATGATTCTCAAGCCAATAAATCATATTTTTCAATTTTCTTACTTCACATAACATATTTAATTCATTTACTCATAACTAGAACATTTTCATGAAAATACCAAATCGGTTCCAAAAATATTTATTTTCCGGGATTTAGTAGAATATAGTCCCATATTGAATATATATTTTTCTCGAAATTTTTAAAATTTATTTACTATTTTCACATGGCCAAAACCACTTAATATTTAAACATTTATCATAAATTGTACTTTTGTCCAAAAATTCTGAGATTAATACGGTATCTTGATATTATATAGATGTACTATCAATACAAATTTCATCAATTTTGTAGTTAATCACAAGGAGTTATAAATGATTACTTTTAAAATAGTCTTTTCTCATAAAATCCATAACTCCTAATCTATACATCCAACAATCGCCATTTTTGGACACAATCTACAAAACTCATCAAAATATCATTTCAAATTTTCCGAAATTTTGAAGGTCCGGAAAAATACAATCTTGAAAAACATAATCATCCTTAAAAATCCTTTTCTATCCCTTACCTCAAAAGAGCGGTACTTCTAATTAGAATAACATTTGAACGAACTTGCCGTAGATAGCAACACTCAAAGTATACTCAAAATACTCACAAGAATATGCTCGATAATATAGAGAGAAAACTTTAGTTTACGGTGTGATTTTCAATTCTAACCTAAGTACCTATTTATAGGAAAATCTTTAGAACACCAAAGCAAAAAATTTATTAAATATTATTATATTTTTCCAAAACTTCATACGCATGTTTTACCATCTGAACTCAGCCCCTATCACATGTTAAATGAGGAAAACAAAATGAAAAACACGTTTTTGTAAATAAAAATAATTAAAACTTTCAAAAATCAATTATTTGAACTTGAACTTCAATAATAATAAATAGCCCTTTTATCAAAAAATTGAATCTCATGAGTTTTTATAGGAAATTCAATTCTCTATAACTTTTCGGAAGAAAGTTTTTCCAAATTCCAAACAAAAATTGACCGAAATCCACAAGCGGGTGATTTTACAAGTTATAATCAAATTTGATTCGATAATTGTGTCCACCAACACACAAAATATGTGTTAAACAATTATTACCACAAAAATACTCTTCCTCCTCATATACTCATATATCCCACATTCATTATAAAAATATCAATATTAATATATTATTAAAATAATATATTTAAATAAATTATTTTATCGGAAAAAATGACAAAATATTAATTTTCAACAATTGTCAAATTAAAATTTTCTCCATCTATGTCCAGATAAAATAAATATTTTCCTCATCATAAAAATCAATAATTAATTATTCACAAATAATATTACATAATCACAATATTGACAACGAGGCGGTTCCCGGAAGAAGGGGCTTTCGATAAATATCTCTCACTTCTTAGCAATTAAAGGTGACCAAACCTCTCCTTAGACAGAACTTTCTAGACATTGCCAATAATGTTATCCAATAATATTATTCAGATAATATGAATTATTGCTCCGATAATGGAAAATACTGTGTAATGACAATTCTTGAAACAACAGTAATATAAAATATCAACGCAGCAATTATTGAATCAATAAAATATAATATTGAACGATAATTCTTTGTAACAATTATTAGTAGTGCTTTCTTACAAAAGAATCAATAATTCAAAAATCTTTGTGCAATCTGAGTGTTCTCTTTGTGCAACAACGCGTATTACTTTACTTTACCCACCGGGTATTCCAACAGTGTTAACGGTAACAATTACGCTGTTATTTATAAAAACTCCTTTTTGTCGTTTTCTTCATCCGACAGTTATTCTGTTATGGGGCCCACAAATGGCTGCGCCGTCGTACGAATATTCCCCGACAGAAAGAATATTCCACGACCAAACGAATATTCCCCGACAATAATGAGTATTTTATAACCACTTGCTTATTTTGAAAAAAATTATATATATCACCCTTAACTTTAACTTTTATCAATTTAACCATTTACTGAATAGTAATTATAAGAAAAATTGAATACTTTTATTTCATAAAATTCGGGGCCTTACAATCTCCCCTCCTTATGAAATTTAGTCCCCAAAATTTACGTACACAGTATTTCAAAGAGTTGAGAATACCTTGCTTTCATTTCGATTCTATCTCCCCGTCATCATGATTTCTCCATTGCTTCATCTCACGTATTTGAGATATCATTCTAGAATACGACTTCAAAACAAGGGTTAATTTAACAAATTAACATATCACATAATATCCCGATATTATGACTGACCAACAAATAAGCTTAGGTAGGACACAATAGCGAAGGATTTACTCATCTCTTTCCTCCTAGTTTTAATCCCGATCTCATGGAGATCATATCCTAAGCTATGATACCAAATGTAACGCCCCCAAAATAGATCCATTCCATCCAACCCATTACGAGTGCCAAATATATGGTACGCGAAAACAACTACAACTTTATTATAACAATTGTCGTCCAAAATACAACAACACATATGCTATGAGTTTGGATACAAATATATACCAAGCAGTGTACGTCACAATGACACCTTACATAAAGGTATAGTCAAAAAGCTGTTTTAGAAATTAGAATCTTTGGGAAGTGCTCAAGGAAACCTTCGATACATGGGAGCCCATGCTTTTAGGTTATGGTAGATATCATATGGCCACAAATTATCCTTGGTTGACCAATAAACCCCAAAGAAAAATGAGAAGATTACTATCATATTCTTCCCAATGGTGAGTCTTCTCTTGACATATCATTATCTCCACTTGTCTCTAATTGGGTATTATACTCCAAACAAACACCAAGATTATATAGGTAGTGCTTGTAAATATACTTAGCAAAGTGGATGAGCACAACCATGTCTTATGATAACACGAGTTTGTATGTCATTAGACATCTTGTATGATAGTGACAAAACACCCTTCAAAAGTTGGGTTAGCCACCCTATTTAATTCACCAAAATTAACTATTAAATGATGTATAAAATACAACACACTAAAGTCCTCAATAAAATTATTTCCATACTCTTTGGGAGAACCTCAACAACTATAGACCACCGTTCTATTCCTTGTTATCCCTTTCGACCCAAATACACTTTTATTACACCGAAAGGAATTGTGAAATAAAAGGTGAGCACAACTAGCTTTCAATAAAAATATTATAACTAAAGATATATAAATTATCAATAGTCTTCATCAATAATAAATCGGAGATTTAGAACATATGGTAGATGATAAAACTTTTCAACCATAGTTGCGGTGAACGAAAGCAATCCATTAAAAGAGTCAAATAGTATATAAAGTCAATTGTCTTCTCCACGTTAAAAGTCCACCAACAATATTTTATCCTGTAGAACATCAATCAACAGTTCCTTTCCACAATCATATGAATAACTTATAATCATAATTGTGATTATAAATTCCTCTTCTCATCTGGGACGAAGATAATTTTCATCACTGTCTTTACCTCGAAACATCAAATATCATGGTTATACCAAATCACGGTTCTGCTCATAATCATACTAATAAATTCATCTTTTTACTGCGGACCAAAGATATTCATCAACAGATTCATCTTTACACTACAAAGCTAAAGATATTCAACAACGAATGTCATCTTTGCATTACGAGCCAAAGATATTCATCAATAATACATCTTTACACCACTGAGCTAAAGATATTCAACAACAGGTCATCTTTGCATTACGAGCAAAAGATATTCATCAATAATTCATCTTTGCACTACAATTTGATATTCATCAACAAGTCATCTTTACTCTCTGAGCCAAAGATATTTATGTATCAAAGAAATACATAATCATTTCGGAAGTTATATAACAATAATTATAACCATGTTGATCAATTCACCTTTGCACTTAAGCTAAAAATATTCAATTGTAAATTCAATGGTCATGATCATACCAACCAACAATTCAACTTTTGCACTACTGGCCAAAGAGAACCTATAGTCACGATCATACCAATAATCTACTCATCTTTACACTCAAGTCAAAGAGAAATATCATCATTAGGGTTATAAGAATGTTATATAAAAACAATATAATCAAAACATGGTTTTAATTTCAAGAGTAAGATTCATAAATCAACGATAATTTGGTCGAGAAGAAACCAATTTGTAATTGAATAGTACCCGTGATAAATACACATAGTCTTGGTATCGTGCATAAGAACCTCGACACGAAAAGATAAAGTTTCATAATAAAATTCATATCCATATTTATAACACCTTAATCCAAATGTTATAAATCACTTAGAAATCTCATAATCTAATATTATTAATATTATAATAATATTTTAATCATTTCTTAAACTTATAAATAATTTAATCTAATTATTTACACTTTAATAATTATCGCATTTAATCATCTAAAATGCCAAACTCATAAGATTTCATCATCATTAACCAAAACCCTCATTAAAAATTTGCATATACCTCATATATGATTCTCAAGCCAATAAATCATATTTTTCAATTTTCTTACTTCACATAACATATTTAATTCATTTACTCATAACTAGAACATTTTCATGAAAAATACCAAATCGGTTCCAAAAATATTTATTTTCTCGAGATTTAGTAGAATATAGTCCCATATTGAATATATATTTTCTCTAATTTTTAAAATTCATTTACTATTTTTCACATGGCCAAAACCACCGAATATTTAAACATTTATCATAAATTGTACTTTTGTCCAAAAATTCTGAGATTAATACGGTATACTGATATTATATAGATGTACTTCCAATACAAATTTCATCAATTTTGTAGTTAATCACAAGGAGTTATAAACAGTTACTTTTAAAATAGTCTTTTCTCATAAAATCCATAACTCCTAATCTATACATCCAAAAATCGCCATTTTTGGACACAATCTACAAAACTCATCAAAATATCATTTCAAATTTTTCCAGAATTTTTGAAGGTCTGGAAAAATACAAAACTAAAAAACATAATCACCCTTAAAAATTCCTTACTATCCCTTACCTCAAAAGAGCAGTACTTCTAATTAGAATAACGCTGAACGAACTTGCACCGTATAACAACACTCAAAGTATACTCAAAATACTCACAAGAATACGCTCGATAATATAGAGAGAGAAAACTTCAGTTTAAGGTGTGATTTTCAATTCTAACCTAAACACCTATTTATAGGAAAATGCTTAGAACACCAAAGCAAAAAATTTATTAAATATTATTATATTTTTTCCAAAACTTCATACGCATGTTTTACCATCTGAACTCAGCCCCTATCACATGTTAAATGAGGAAAACAAAATGAAAAACACGTTTTGTAAATAAAAATAATTAAAACTTTCAAAATCAATTATTTGAACTTGAAATTCAATAATTCATAATAAATAGCCCTTTTATCGGAAAAATTGAATCTTGCGTGTTTTTATAGGAAATTCAATTCTATACAACTTTACGGAAAGAAAGTTTTTCCAAATTCCAAATAAAATTGACCAGAATCCACAAACGGGTGATTTTACAATTATAATCAAATTTCTTGATCGATAATTGTGTCCACTGACACACAAAATATGTGTTAAACATTTATTACCACAAAAATACTCTTCCTCCTCATATACTCATATATCCCACATTCATTATAAAAATATCACAGTTAATATATTGTTAAAATAATATATTTAAATAAATTATTTTATCGAGAAAAAGACAAAATATTAATTTTCAACAATTGTCACATTAAAAATTTTCTCCATCTATGTCCACATAAAATAAATATTTTCCTCATCCTAAAATCAATAATTAATTATTCACAAATAATATTACATAATCACAATATTGACACCCAGGCAGTTCTCAGGAAAGAGGGGGCTTTCAAATAAGGATCTCTCCTTACTGGCGCGCAATTAATTAGGTGACCAAACCTCTCCTTAGATGAACTTTCTAGACATTGCCAATAATGTTATCCAATAATATTATTCGGATAATATGAATTATTGTCTTCGATAATGGAAAATACCGTGTAATAAAATTCTTGAAATAACGATAATATAAAATATCAACGTAGCAATTATTGAATCAATAAAATATAATATTGAGCGATAATTCTGTAACAATTATTGAGTAGTGCTTTCTTCGTAAGAATCAATAATTCAAAAATACCGTGCAATACCGTATTCTACTCGTGCAACAACGCCATTACATTTACTTTACCCACCGGGTATTCCAACAATGTTAATGGTAACAATTACATTTTATTATTTATAAAACTCCCTTTTGTCGTTTTCTTCATCCGACGCTTATTACATTATGGGCCCACAAATGGTCATTTGGCAGTAAATTTAATATTCCCAAGCGGAAAGAATATTCCACGACCAAACGAATATTCCCAAACAATAATGAGTATTTTATAACCACTTGCTTATTTTGAAAAAATTACATATATCACCCTTAACTTTAACTTTTATCAATTTAACCATTTACTGAATAGTAATTATAAGAAAAATTGAATACTTTTATTTCATAAAATTCGGGGCCTTACAACGAGTTTAATTAAAGTGTAATCTACACACAAGGCAAGTTTCCTAACCCTACTTGTTATCATTATTGAGTTATTCTCATTATTATTAATCAAGTTCAATTGTTATATTAAAGATTGATTATCTTTTTGAAGCATGATTCTGTTATACAATAATTGTCCTATTGTATATCTATGGAGATTATTATTCAATTTAATTACCATTATTGTTGGACCTTATTAGACTAGCGAACCCTTATTGATTCGACTAGTCCATAGTTGATGAACGTTCTAAATTTCAGAACCCTTATTGAATTATCCAAACCAAACTTCCTTTGGGGCGGACTCGAATGTCAAACTGAGATGTACAACCCTGCAAAGGGATTTACTTATACATTAGCGTTAAGATATTGTGCACAGTATGATACTAAGAGCTGATCCCCCTAAGTACGAGTAGAAAGGTCCATAGTCTTATGACTGTTAAAGGTTTCAAGTATAACCCTTGATAACCTAGGACATAGTTCAAGGTCTTATGACCCTCAGAAATCTTTTAATTCTTGTTATTCATTCTTGATTCAAAAGTTGAGCTTTTATATCAGAAGTCTTTGATTCCCTCACATGTTATTATACATTGTTATTTCATTATTATATTGTTATACTTGTGGGCAATCATGCTCACTCTTGCATAATAATTACATTGCAGTTAAGAACGAAAGAGCAGACGAACCTTCCACTAGTAAAGGCATGGGCAAGCTTAGCAAGTAATGAAGACTAATTATTTATGTGATGTAATTAGAATTGATGTTATTAAGACTTATTTGTTTATGTTTTCGCACAGATGATTTAAGGTTAGAGTAACCTAGGATTTATTTATTATGTAGTTAATGTAACCCCATAAGGGGAGATTTATTATTATTTCTATCTATTGTATGGTTTGCATTATTTATGGGTAGATAGATGTATAATGTTTGTACAGTGAACACCAAATCCTGTGGAAATGGAAGTACCAGATTTGGGGGTGTCACAAATTACATCATAGTTGTAAGATTCAACTGGGTCAAACCCTGTCAGAGGGCTTGCTCATACGGTTTCTAGAAATTCCAGAAACGTGATCCGTAATCAAATGACCTATTTTAACCATTAATTACACTCGATCTATTATCTGTTTGTGAAAGGTAAACCCATGGATCTCGAGTCCATACAACACACTACAATAAGGTTACTCTAACAACAACATATACACATTAAAACTGACAGATCCGGACCATACAAAACATTGTCAGAGACTGATTTAGCCTTTCTAGGTTACCCAGATTTCAGCTGGTCAACATTGGTCAACGATGTTTGACCATGAATAAAATGAAATATAGGCATCGTATAATTGTTATTTCAATTGCAGAACAAAGACCTCCTACCAGACTACGGATCCAAACCATCAAACAACAAAAATCATAAATACACAAAGATCTACAACCACTGACATTAGCTTGTCAGACGACTTTGACTGTTCTTGAGCGGTTTTTGAAAACTTTGTTTTTAAAGCCATTTGATGCTATGGATCTATGGTATATCACCATAGAACATCATAAAACACCTTCTAGCAAACATCTAAACAGAAAAACACAAAATGTTTCTTACTAAATAAGATCAAATAGGGGCTTGAGGTTTATACCTTCTATTGAATATGCTTGATCTTAGATCTCCTTATCTGTTAATGGTGTTTTAGAAAGGTAATATGTGACTGAAATACTTCACAAATTCGGGAGTTTAGAGAGAGAATGAGTGGTGGAGAGCTTGAGAGAAAATTGTCAATTATTTGTGATTTTCTCTCTCCAATCTAATATATAATATGGTAAGATGCAAGATCCGATGTTCATTGCCACTTAGAGATTTGGTTTGGCTGGAGTTTTGTGTCCCAAAGTCAAGATAGTTGGTCAACAACTAAAGGTTTTGCAATTTTTTTTACAAGTTACCTTTAAAAAATCTAAAAAGGGTACTTTTGTCATTTATAATTTAAATTTAATGGCAATATGGTCAAATGTCCAAACCCTTAGGGTTTAACCCTAAGGTTCTAACCCTTAGGTTTTACAAACTCAAATTCTAGAATTTTTTAATTAGGGTTTAAAAATAGAAAATTAATAATTTTGAAAATATAATTAGGGTTTTAAATAGAAATTAATATTTCTAAAGTATAATTAGGGTTTTCTAATTATATTAACACATACTAATCAATTTAGGCTTGCTAATTAGGATTAAAGTTTCCTAATTAGGGTTTAGAAATCTCGAATATGAAATTAGGGTTTTAATTAAAAAATTAAAATTTCTAAATTACAATTATGGTTTGTAAAATATAAATTAATATAACTAAAAAATATAATTAGGGTTTTCTAATCATATTTAAGTTTAATAAACACATTAAGCTTACTAATTAGGATAAGGGTTTCCTAATTAGTGTTTTAGGATTCCCCAATATAAAATTAGGGTTTCCCGACTTTCGATTAGGGTTTCTAATGGTACGTTAGGGTTTCTAATCCTGAGATTAGGGTTTTTAATCTCTTATTAGGGTTTATTAATTTTAAACCTTATCCGATCAATCGTTGATCAATAATTTTATACAGTACAATCATGTAGATATCAATATAATTATTTTAATTATATTATCTTTCGAATCCATATCCTGGATGTAGGTTAGGGTTTCTAAAGTTTATTAAGCACAACTCTACTCTAAATTTATTAGTCAATACACAAATTGACCTTCTCTCTAGACTCAGATCATGTATACTTGTCACAAAATTGATAATCAATATTAATATTAATAAAAAAAATTTATTCATAAAATTTTAATTATTCAAAATCCCGGGTTATCACATTCACCCCTCCTTAAAAGGATTCCATCCTCGGAATCACCGATTTCTTATTCTCTATAATATTTTAAAGTTGTATCATCAATTCATTCTTAACAACACAATATTAATTTCTATCTCAAATTCTAACATGTGACTTGAATCTATAAAAGAAAACAGTTCACATCAATATCTAACTCGTATTTCTCACGTAATTTAATTTCTAACCGAACTCGTTATATGTCGCCTCTTCATGGGCAGCTGCTGCATTTAGAACTGTCATGCTAAAAGTGAATGTTGTTGGTCTTCTTGGCTGTGCAGGTCCTCAAATCACAAAGGTTCCGCTACTGGGTCCCTTGTTGGCACTTCTCCTCTCTATATTTCTCTTTGTACAATTCCGGACCAGATGATCGGTTGACCCACATGCAAAACAACCTCGTGTCTTCTTTGGAATGGGATACTGGGGTGACATGTGTTCCTCTTGACCACAGTTGTAACAAACTCCTTTTTTCTTCAAACAAACTCCTTGATGACGCTTCCTGCAAACTACACACGGCGCACCTTTCTTCCTAATCTCTACTGGATTATTTCCTGAATTAATATCACCACCCCTCTTACGTTTATTAAGATTACAACCTCCACTACCACCTATCATATTATTTTCTTCAGCCTCCTTTCTTTGTTCTTGACTATTCTTTAATACAACTTCAATTTCTCCTTCAGTGATAATGGCTTTTTCTAATAATGTTGAAAATGAACTAATTTGCAGCACATCCAGCTTCTCGAGTACAAAATATTTCAATCCGTTCCTAAAACATCGTGCTTTAAGCTCCTCAGTGTCCACTCGATGTGGAGCAAATTTTGTTAACTCGTTGAACTTGACAAAATATTCTATCACCGTCATATTTTCCTGCTTCAGATTCACAAATTGTTCTTCCATATTTCTCTTTAGACCTCCCTTCCTTAGCGGCATTATCTGATAAAAATCTTACATTAATTCTTCTTTTCTACACAGATTCTTATTAATAACATAATAAGAATTAAAAATTTCTCATATAATTTCATATTTATTCAAATAGCACAAAGTTCATTTAGCACTTAACACACATATATAGCACTATCCCTTTTTTTAAAATAATATCGGGATTAACAACACAACTTTAAACAAAGGTTGTAATCCTCCATTCACACATAACTATTCCCCAGTTCATCAAACTTACCACACCTAGGGGTTCAAGAACTTGCCACAATTATATGAGTGTATGAACTTATCCTAGTCAGACCTTTGGTGTCCATTCGTTGAGGGGTTCAAAACATTTCATATAATTATGAGTCATGAACTTACCATAAGTATGAGTTTTAAGAACTCACAAATCAATCTTAATCTTATATTCATATAGAAAATAAAGATTTCACTCATACAAACATATATATATATATACATATGTTCACACAACGTTCTTGATATTACAACCGTTAATATCATACACTATCAAAAGATACTATCGCTTAAACTTAAGCTATTTACCGTCCACTCCTTTCACCAGTCTTCTTCTTACTGGGACACTTGTTGCATTCGGCTTAGGACAATATAGGAAAATATGTCCTTCCTGCTTAAAATTGAAGAACACGTTCTTCTTCATCATATATTCTCCCACGTGAGTCTTTCCACACTTGCTGCAAACTTGATTCTTCTTCGGGTTTGAATTCTCAGAATTATCATTGTCGTTGTTCCTCTTTCTCTTTTTCTTGCCTTTCTTCTGCTTGATTGTTCCTTCAGACGATCCACCACCTTCAGTCTTCATCCTTTCCACCTGCGCCTTGAGCTCGTTCCATTCTTGATCATTTCGCACGCTGCTTTCGCTCCGTCTTCCATAACTCCTCTAAGAGAAATAATTTTCTCCGGAGTTCTTGAACTTTTGCAGATACTTGATCTTGTTCTCCAACTTTGATCTTATTCTCTTTTTTCCACCTTAGCTTCTTCGGACTCTGCCTTCTCATCACCACTCTGATACATCTCGGGATAATCGTCATGATTGCTCCCCAAATTGACCATAGGTTCATCTTCTCCCACCTTCTCAACTGATTCGCTTTGCTTCGCACCTCGACTCATCGGCATCTGTGCAACAATGCAAGCTAGATCTCTGCACTCATTTCATCTTCTCCAGACATCCTGCCATCAGTCTAATTAACTTGATTAATACTTCTCCAGTACGAACTTCTCACACTATGTGTCCACATATCTCACTATCAATATATTTCGGCAATCCCTCACTTAGTACTCTTAAATGAGTATTCTAGATTTCACTTATGGTTATAATCCTAGGGTTTTCCCCCCACCCCACTTAAGGTTTATAACCTAGAGCTCTTCTACCAACTTGTGACACCTTGGTCACTATTGCTTTGATACCAACCTGTGACACCCCCAAATCCGGGTTACCTGACCCCCGAGTTTGGTGTTCACGATCCACAATATAGATAACATTTAACTACCCATTTATTTATAAATAGGAACATACACTTCATTAACTGATATAGTTAATACATTACCCCAGGTTCTCTAACCTTAGCATTACAAACATACCCTTTAGTTATACAAAAAGGGTTCACAAATACAACATAATAATAATGTTATTCATAACTAATTAATCACTATGTCTTTGCCTTTGTTCTTCACAAAGACCTCGTGCCACATCGTCCCCTAAATTTGAAAGCTCTATTTAGCAAGGTGAGCAACAAATTTGCTCATGAGTTAAGATATACAATGAATGTATAAGTATCAGAATAATAGACTATCTATTTTGATAGAATGACACCAAAGTTCGGGGAACTTTGAAATAGCTAAACAAATCGTTAATCAATAACAAGTCTTCTCATATTCTAGGCAACACAATAATCTGATAATGAAAGAGTACAACGCTTTCAAAATTTCTACGTTATTCTATTGAATAAACAAGAATCAATTCTACGCAATAACAAAGTGGAAATGTTTTCCAGATTTATGCTGAGCGATCCATTGGATCTAAAACTTCTACTTTATCGGGTATTTATCAAAGATTTACTTTGATACATACGCAGGAATATCAGATAACCATAAAGATTAAATCATACCCCTCTACAAGTATAACAAGTGATCAGCTTTATTATACCCTATATTATGCATAATACTTAATAAATGCTTGTCATAATGGTGAATATACGACCTAAAATGTTCCCTTTATATAAAAGGTTGTTCTTCTCAATCTTTGAAACAATATTTGATTTAACAACGAAACGCAATGATTTCAATTTCTATTTACTTATCGATCTAGCCGAAATAATTGGCATCGATCTATAAATAACAATTGAATTCTCTTCTTGAATCTATCAAGTTCTAATAAATGTTCGTATAGCCAGAATAATTATCTAAGACATTTCTTAACATAATTTGACAATAAACATGACTTATCTGTACTGTCAATACTAGCTTCTACGAATATGAATATCCGTTAATTGTTATTCTACGAATGTATATTTTTCGAATCAGTAATTCAATTTGAATTATTAATCATGCACTAACTGCGAATAATCAACAATAAATTCCCTGGACATGGTATAATTAGCAATAATTAACCATTATAATAATTGAATGAATATAACTCAAGGTTGAGTTAGGAAACTTGCCTTCCGCGTTGATTACTTCTACACAATAAACTTATCTGCGTTTGAGAGACCTATAACCAATAATATCGGTCTCACAATTAGCATAATAATTCACAACACACAACACTGTAATTCACAGTCAAACTTCTTCTAGGCACATTACCACATAGCCACATTAGTGTTTATAACCTATATAAACACTTATCAAGTCTAACTATTTTGGTCTGGTTGGACTTCGGTCCATTCATTCTCGTTTCTCGTTACCTGTCCGACAATTAACACATTGATTGTCAATTAAACTTGGTCTCTAAGCTTCAATATTATTTTAGATAAGTCAAATATCATTTATAATATTTTTTATAAGCTTTTAATAATTTATAAACAATTATTATAATTTATAATAATTTTTCAAACACTTAAATCATTTTAATTGATTTGATTATCAAATGATCTTATCATTATTATTTTTAATAATATAAAAATATTAATAACATACTTTTCAAAATATTAAAGTTATTATTAATAACTTAAAATATTTTAAATCAACAATATCCCACTTAAATGATTTTTAAAATAATTAAAATCATTTTCAAATTATAACCATTAATATTTAAATATTAATGAAATTATCATCCAAATATTAAAAGTCATTAATTATAACCTAAAATATTTTTAAAGCATTTTCTCATTTTTAAATCAATAAAACTATTTTTAATTCATTTGTTTAATATAATAATTAAATAAATCTAATATCATAAATATTAATTTAATAATGAGAATTCTCCAAAATATTGAAATATATATTTTATAATTCGAATATTTTCTAACACTTTATTCTTATTTAAAATGATTTTTAAATCCATAAAATCATTTTTACCTTATTTATTTAATTTAATAATTAAATAAATCTAATATTATTAATATTAAATTATTAATGAAAATTCTCTAAAAATATTAAAAGTCACATTTTATAACTCAAAATATTTTTAAATACTTTATTCTTATTTAAAATGATTTTTCATAATATTAAATCATTTTTCTTTAATTTATTTAATACACTAATTAAATAAATTAAATACCTTTTATATTTAAATAATTATAAATATTAAAGAATAATATTCCAATTGGTCAAAAATTATTTTTCATAATTTAAAATAATTTTTAAAACCATTTTTAATAATTTTTATAATTTATTTCTATTTTAAAATAATTTTCGGAATATTCAGAAAATAAAATAATTAAAACTGTCGCTATAACGCTTTAGCGACACTTGTCTGTCGTTTTAGGTGTTCTTGGCTCAAGAACACTGACGAAGTTAGTGTTCAAGGTGCTCGGTTTGACCACTTGCAATCCTCTGATTATGCATGTTATGGGCTAGCTAAGACACGGATTTGGTAGTGTATATGTAATACTATAATTATCAACTAACATCTTGGTCCAACAACAACTCAGATGCAAGATCTGAGCTTTAAAAATACTTGTCAGATGGTTTCTGGGTTTTCCAGAAACCCAGGCAGTGTGTGGTGCCTCATTGTGGCTCAATTATTTTGGTGTTCTGGTAATCACATGATCAAAATTATGGTTCAAGAATGTAATATACATGTCAAAGAACACATACGCATCAACAAGACAGTTTCAACTACATCATAGTTAGAAGATTCAACTCTTGGTCAAACCACATCGGGCTTGCTTTATACGGTTTCTCGGATATTCCGAAACGTGATCCGTGATCAAATGGCCTATTTTGACCATTAATTACACTCGATCTATTATCTGTTCGTGAAAGGTAAACCCATGGATCTCTAGTCCATACAACCCACTACAATACGGTTACTTTAACATCAACATATACACATTAAAACTGACAGATCCGGATCATATAAAACGTTGTCAGAGACTGATTTAGCCTTTCTAGGTTACCCAGATTTCAGCTGGTCAATGTCGGTCAACGGTGTTTGACCATGAATAAAATGAAATCTAGACATCATATAATTGTTATTTCAATGGTAGAACAAAGACCTCCTACCAGACTACGGATCCAAAACATCAAACAACAAAAATCATAAATACACAAAGATCTACCCACCACTAACGTTAATTTCATCTCGATGACTTTCTGATTGTTTTGAGGAGTTTTTGAAAACTTCATTTTTAAAGTCATTTGATGTTATGGATCTATGGTATATCACCATAGATCATCATAAAACACCTTCTAGCAAACATCTAAACACAAACACAAAATCTTTCTTACTAAATAAGATCAAATAGGGACTTGGGGTTTATACCTTCTCTTGAATATGCTTGATCTTAGATCTCCTTATCTGTTAATGGTGTTTTAGAAAGGTAATATGTGACTGAAATACTTCACAAATTCGGGAGTTTAGAGAGAGAATGAGTGGTGGAGAGCTTGAGAGCAAATTGTCAATTATTTGTCTCTCTCTCAATCTAATATATAATATGGTAAGATGCAAGATCCGATGTCATTGTCATACTTTTGGGTTTGGTTTTGGTTTGAGTTTTGTGTCCCAAAGTCAAGATAGTTGTTCAATAACTAAAGGTTTTGCAATTTTTTTTACAAGTTACCTTTAAAAAATCCAAAAAGGGTACTTTTGTCATTTGCAATTTAAATTTAATGGCAATATGGTCAAATGTCCAAATCCTTAGGGTTTAACCCTAAGGTTCTAACCCTTAGGTTTTACAAACTCAAATTCTAGAATTTTCTAATTAGGGTTTAAAAATAGAAAATTAATAATTTTGAAAATGTAATTAGGTTTTAAATAGAAATTAATATTTCTAAAGTATAATTAGGGTTTCTAATTATATTAACATATACTAATCACTTTTAGGCTTTAATTAGGATTAAAGTTTCCTAATTAGTGTTTAGAAATCCCGAATATGAAATTAGGATTTTAATTAGATAAATTAAAATTTCTAAATTACAATTAGGGTTTGTAAAATAGAAATTAATATAACTAAAATATAATTAGTGTTTTCTAATAATAATTAAGTTTAATAAACACATTAAGCTTACTAATTAGGATTAAGGTTTCCTAATTAGGGTTTTAGGATTCCCGAATATAAAATTAGGGTTCCCCGACTTACGATTAGGGTTTCTAACAGTACGTTAGGGTTTCTAATCCTGAGATTAGGGTTTTTAATCTCTTATTAGGGTTTATTAATTTTAAACCTTATCTGATCAATCATTGATCAATAATTTTATATAGTACAATCACGTAAATATCAATATAATTATTTTAATTATATCATCTATCGAATCCATATCCGGACGTAGGGTTAGGGTTTCTAAAGTTGTTAAGCACAACTCTACTCTAAATTTATTAGTCAATACACAAATTGACCTTCTCGAGACTCGTATCACAGATACTTATCGCAAAATTGATAATCAATATTAATATAAAAAAAAATTTATTCGTAAAATTTTAATTATTCGAAATCCTGGTTTATCACAATTATCGGAATAGATGTCAATCTCCATTAACACTAATAATCCCAACACAATGGAAATATCAATTTCATATTTAATCAACACAAACTTAGTCATCATTAATATTATAACTCACAATATTTAACAACCAGATCATTTCCAGGAAAGATGGGGCTTTCCGATAAAGATTTCTCCCTATTGGCGCGCAATTAGGTGACCAAACTCCTTTCCTCGATAGAACTTTCTAGACATTGTCAATATTACAAATAATAATATGAATAACTTTGTCATCTCAATTATTGATTTAATAATATAAAATATTAATACTGTGACAATAATTGAATCAATAATATGAGAGTTATTATAAAGCAATTACTGTAGCAATAATTGAGTATAACTGAGTGACTTCTCACATAAGCATCGATAATCAATACCGTGTGCTACTATGCAACCACGCGTATTATTATACGTTTACTACCGGGTAGTTCAACAGTTTAACGGTAAAACTTTCGCCATTATTTTCATAAAAAGATAATTTGGTCGTTTTCTAACTCCGATAGTTATTCCGTTGTGGGGTCCACCAATGATGGTGTCGTCGTACGAATATTCCCTGATAAAAAGAATATCCCTTGAACAAACGAATATTCCCCGACACAGCGAATATTTTATATCAACTTGCTTACTTTGAAAATTTTCAAATATCACCCTTAACTTTAACCTTTTATCAATTTAACCATTTACTAAATAGAATAACAATTATCAGAAAATTGAATACTTCCATTTCGTAAAATTCGGGGTCTTACAACTATAGTCCCAAGAGTTTGGATAACCCTGACAGTTTGGATGATAGTAAATCAGTTCAATTTCAGCTCGTTCCTTATAGTAGGCAATCTGAGTGGACTGACACTAAAGATTGTCGGAAAACCTCAAGAGATTTGAAATTTGATCTTGCAATAGCTTAAGTCCTTCTTCCGATCTTGGTTGTGCCATCCTCTCAAACGGCCACTGATAACAATGATCGTCCATAACCAGTAAACTAAAAAAACAAAAAGGAAGATCAAACAAATAAAAGAAAAAAATATATACGTTCAAATTAAGTCTAAATTGATTGTAATCAATATTGGACAATATTAGAATAATAGTTCCCCGGCAACGGTGCAAAAACCTTATTGGTCGAAAAACCGATCACTAAACACGCACACGTATAAGTGGTCTAACACGTAATATAGTGATAAGGAAAGTGTCGTACCCACGAGGAACTATCACTAATATTTACCAAATATCGACTTTGTATCGCTTAAGTCTTATTCGAACAGCAGACTAATAGAAGTGTGATTAATCTAGTTATATCTAATTATCAAAGCAAGTAAATGGATAGCGAATGGTATCGAAGGTGCTACAAGCTAAGGTTATGACTTCACCCCCACACTAGTATTTTGTCAAACACCTGGCGTGTTATGCTTCATCAAACTTCATATCCTTCTCTCTTTGGTCTTAATGGTCATGGCAGTTTGTATACATAGAACACACAAGTGCTCATACACCTCTTTTGAGGTATGTATAAACATATCCTCTTTAGATCCACTCGAATGGGAATAGAACAGAAAATAACATCCAAGCTATGTGATAATCCTACACATGTCAATGAAAATTAACCATAACAAGGATTAAAGTATAAGTTCTCAATTAGGCTACACGTGGCGCACAGATATATGTCTATTCTATACACATATTATGTGGTTGACACAAGTTGACAACTCATAATCACATGTCAATATATTACGATGTAAATCTACAATCCCTCTTTCAACATCGTGTAGATTACCAAAATCATCACTAATGTCTTAGAAAGAATCATTAAGCATGAATATGTTAAATCAAACCATATGGTGCTAACCAAAGAGATAAGACATTCAATTCAAATTAACAAAGGGTTCCATTATAACCTTAGAGCCAATACTTAGGTCACAGCTCTTGAACAAAATATAAGTAACAATAAAGACAACATTTATGGATTACAAAATCAAAGGAAACACATGGATAAGAATAAACTCTATCAAAGCTCTTTAGTCTCCAAGCATTCCACTCATTTCAAGCTTTCCAATCCGTATTGCTCACTGCACTTGAGCTCCAAGGAATTCCAAACTTCTCCCCAATCTACCTAAACTGTATTTACAAGCATTACCTAAGAGATAGGAAAGAAATTACAAGAGAGGAAGAAAACTATTTCCCAGGGGGGAACTATCCTATTCTATTCTGTAGATGCTAGCCCTCCATATTATATATCAATTTTCTCTAAAAGCTAGGTAAAATCAAGCTATGCACTACCTGGGAAACGGAGGTCGCGCTGCGGCGCGAAGAGTAGAGCTTGGGATGGTGATGCAGCACCATGTCAACACCAAAAACACCGGAGGTCGCGCTGCAACGCCAATCTATGAAGGAACTGGGGCACCGCAGCGCCAGGTTTAAGACTAGCATTGGCGCTGCAGTGCCTGTGTAAGGAAATTGATAGTTTTGCCCCCTAAAAGCTGGAAAATACTTATTAAGCCTTGCATCACTTCGGTTAAGCAAAATAATACAATAATCATATAAAAGCTATATATAATTTACGAAGATCAAGCAACTATTTAAGCAATAAAAGATCTGATTTGTGGGTATAAATCCCACTCATCAAATACCCCCAAACTTAAGTCTTTGCTTGTCCTCAAGCAAACTATCTAACACAAAAAATAATAATAGTGAAACAACACGCGAAAAAAGTATAAAACTATATACTAGCATCATTGCTTCTAAGCTCAATCATAGCTATTCCCAGAGAACAAGGCAAACACAAATATGAATAAGGGTTAAATCCATTTCAAGCATAAGACAGTATTTGATCCATTGTATGTGTGTGTGTGTGTGGAGACCAACCATCCTAATTAAGCATAGCTCAAAAGAAACTCATATAATCGATTGCAGTTACCAATATGCTCACTTAGTAACTTAAACATTCAACAAACATTAAGAATAAGACGCAAATGCAGGAAATGATCAAAAGGCTCTAGCATGAAGACAATAAAATCTGACTCGGACAGTTCTTAATTACCTTAAGCTATTCAGAGCTACCCATTAATGAGCTTTTGATCAATGACTCCCAAGCCAGATGACTTTAGGGCACTAGGTGTAGAACACCCCTATGAATCTAATAACTCTAGCAACAAAGGCCACATAATCAAGATAAGAAAAATTAGACTTTACGAACACCAAAGATTATTAGGCGAGTGCATTCTATGCTCCATCTCAACATCGGTCCTTCATTTATGGGCGAGTGCATTTCACGCTCCATCTCGACCCACCGCAAGACATTCTATATTTATTTTTCTCTTCTTTTTATTATTATTATTTTAGATATATATAAATATATATATATATATATATATATATGTCAACATGCCAGAATCCAAGATTCGAAACTGTATAAGCGTCAAAGTCTTTTATTACCATGAAATCATTAAAATTTAAAATAGTGAACATATTCTCTAAGCAAGAAACACGCGAACTAAATTCGAAAAATTATCACAGTTGGTGGTGTGCTTGCTAAGAAAGACGGATCAATAACGGTCTCAACTTATCAACTAAACAAACCCCTAGCTCACACATGCTTGACATGACTCTAAGAGATAAACATAATCACTTGGCACATGTCAATTGCCACAATCAAAAATTACTAATTTATATAAAACCCTTGCATAATAACAACTCAAAATAGGGTAATAAAGCCATTAACATGGCATAAGCATACAAATCTATATAAGCCTCAAAAAGATGGCTATAAACCAAAAAAACATGCTAATAATAATCAAAGCATCCATCCATAATAATAAAAACTTTTCATGGCATCCATCCATAATAATACCGAAACAAAATACTAAAGGCTAATAAAGCCCAAAATGATGTCCAAAACGCAGTTCATACATGACTGCACTACAATACTGATAAAAACATAAGCAAAATACTAAGATATGGCAACCTATCATGACAATAGGTAGAATAAAATAGATAAACCCTAATACCCCCTAACTTAAGATGAGCAATGTCCACAATACTAAGCATGTATAAATCGCTACAAGACAGCTTCCTTAAAGTATGGTCACTCGGCATCATCATTATCCTCGTCAGCTTCTGCGGGCAGTGATGGTGGAGGGTATGGTGGGAAAACAGGAGGCTCTAGGAACTAAAATGGCATGAAATCAACATCCTCAGCAATATAACCAATGTAGATGCTCTGCATAGTGTTGACCAGCTCAGCCTAATACTGCATCGCGATGTCCTACCTCTGGGCAACTGCAACTATGTGCCTCTGCTGCCTCTAAGCATTGGCGTCTTTGTTCTGAAGTAGCAGGGTGAGGGATGCCATAATCTCTACCAACAGTCCTTGTGAAGTTGAGCCTGCGTCTGGTGGCTGCGATTGTCCGACCTCTGATGTAAGAGGCGACTCAGTAGGTGGCCCGTACCCTTCATATCTGATATGTGAAGTTGCCCCATCCCAAACACTGAAGTGCAAGATAACTTGATGGTCGATGGCTGACATGGGTGGAAAAGCTATCTCTCTTAGACCCCAATGAATACCTTCCCTTTTGCACAATCGGGTGATCAAGGATGGATGTAGAAGTCCTATAGAGGTGGTACTCTTGATCGCCTTCATGATGGACTCATGAATGAGAACTCCGATATCCACGTCCAGACTCGTGACAATGGAAAACAATAGGATCGCTCTATCCTTAGTCACGTCACTAAGGTGACGAGTCGAGATCATGTTAGCACATATAAAATTGAACCATGCCTTCCCATAGCGACTGAGTGCATAATGCGCGAAACTGGTCTTCTCACCCATCATGTTATTAGTTTTCCATGTTGTCCCGGGCTTGCAGAGCCTCCTAACAATATCGTCCAAGTCATAGTTGTGAAGTCCCTGCTCCATATAGTCCTTGCCCTCATAGCTAGGTGTTGCAAAAAGTTCATTGATGACTTGGCTTCCAAACGCCACTGATTGGCCCCTGAGTTGAACAACAACATGACCTTCAGCACTGGCATTTGCATAGAACCACAGATACGATGGCCAACTTGGGTGGTTTTGTGAAGTGCACCCACTTGCGTCCAAGGATCATGGCCGCCAGCTCGCCATCCTTTGTTTGATCAGACCTTAAACCTTGTTTAAGAACCAAGTTTCATTTGGCAAATGAGTTCTTATACCATTTCCATGCCTCTTTGCTAACGAATTTGGCGTTGTCCAAAGCCTGTGGTGCTGCGGTTGAGGAACCGTCGACGCTAAGTCGTTGCCTCTTTGTAGCCATTTCAGAAGTCAGCAATTGGTGTGATCAAAAGATAGAAGACTCAATCCCACACTCCCCCAAACTTAGGACAGATAATCCCCAATGAAATTCCAATGTCAAAAAAGCATAAACAAAATAAATTTTCTCTCAAGCAATTTATCAAACACCTTCTGAGCTCTACTGCAAACCAAACTAGATAGCCCTTAGCATGAAAATGTTCTATCCAGATTTATGTCAATGGAAATCACCCCAAATCAACAGAGAAATGTGCACAACCAAACAATTACATCAAAAACTATTTATGATTGAATAAAAACCCCAAAAATACCTTAATGAAGAACACTAGCAGTAGCAGTCCTTCGGAGACCCTAGTTCTGTAATTAATGGAGTCCAAATCGTTTGTTTGTGAGCTTGGATAAAAAAATATTAGATGTTGTGGGTAACGGATTGGAAAGCTTTGGTGAATGAGGGGCACCATTTGGGTTGCTTGGGCTATATGGTGGCTTAGGCTGTCGAGATCTGTTCAAGAGAGAAGGGAGGAGTGGGCTAATTTGATGGCTTTGGTCTATTTTAAAAAACAAAATCTCACTTTTGGCGCTGCGATGAGAGGTTTCTTTTGGTGAGTGGCACTGCGGCGCGAGAAAATAGTATGTTGGGCTTAGTTGTGGTATGCCGCATGAATGAGAATACTGATGGGTCGTGCTAAGTAGTGGCGTATTTTAAGACGAGTTGCCCTTTGTTTCTTGGCGCTGTAGGGCTAGTGGCAATGTGGCGCGAGGTTCAATACAACTGATGGCGCTGCAGCGCGAGCCTTGCATAAGTATTTTCTACCTGGTTTTCTACACATGCCAAGTCAAGATTAAGCTAATAGACTACAAAGGCAAACTTACATTATTAAAAACAACATAATAACTATTTTAACTCTAACAACTATATATAAAGAATACAACATACTAAATAACATGCTGCCTCTTACCTATAGTCACAAAAACATGCATATGCATATGAGATAAGACATTGCGGAACTAATCATACCAGCAACTATGTTAACAACTAAAAGGAAAAGACACAATGTAAACTAGACATAAGTAAAGAAAAACAAAGAAAATTGATATTGAGATGGGGTTGCCTCCCCACCAAGCGCTTGTTTTAAAGTCGTCGGCTTGACTATACCATTATTGTTTAATCCGGCTCATACGAGAAAATGACCCTTTCATGCCGCCTATTTGTCAACTACTTTAAATTTATGGCAGACATGGATGATTGGTCATCCCCCTTTTCTTTACCCATCGGCACAAAGAATTTTTCACCACTAGAATTATCCACTAATTCATCTTTTTCATTTATCTGAAATTGATCCTTATGCGCTAGTGGGCCCTCCAGGGTTTCCACAACCGTGAGCGTGGTTTCAACTTTTTGTTAGTCTTGACAATACAACCACTGTTGATCCTCTCTATTCCTTCTTCAGACTCCACACATTAGTCAATTGGCACTTTAACATCTCCCTCAACACATTTGTGAGACTCATCGCCTTCTCCTTTCGTATCCACCGTGAAATGCTCCACTTCTTCATTACTGAGATTAATTATGACCGATAAATTGCCTTGCGATGGATTTGTGATGGCATTGACGAGTTGTCCTAATTAACTTTTGAGGCTCGTCAATGAGGCTCATCAGTGGTGTTGAGGACCTTGAATTTTAAATAATTATATTTTTACGAATAAATTTTTATTTTTTTAATATCAGTATTGGTTATCAATATTAAGTTGAGTATCTGTGTTATGAGCAAAGAAAGATAGTCAAACAATTTATTGACTAAGAAATATGTATGAAGTTATGTTAAATAACTGATGAAAACCCTAACCCTAATTACAGATAGAGATTTGATAGTTAATACAGTTATTGTATCTATTATTATGTGTTTGCACAGTATGGGTTTAATGATCAAATGTCGATCAGATAGGTTATAACCTTAGTAAACCCTAATGTTAGATTAGAAACCCTAATATGTATTTAGGAAACCCTAACGATCGATTAGGAACCATAATTGTATTTTCAAAAAACCATAATTTCCTGTTTGGGAACCCTAAATCCTAATTATCAAATCCTAATGGTGATTATTAAACCCTAAGGGTTAAGATTAAAGGTAATCATGTCAAATGACTAAACCACCCTTAAAATTATATGGGAAATCACCAAAATACCCTTTTGGAGGTGAAATTACTAAAATACCCTTTACATAACTTTTAAGTTAAGAGATATTGCCAAATCTTGTGACTCATCACTTTGGATATCACAATGTGCTTGAAATCTACATAAATCAGCAATTTAGTGCCACCTAGCAACATCCAAGTACATTGAATCAAAGATTGAGATACTAAAGAAAGAGTAAAATTAAGATAACTCTCATTTGTGTTCTATACACTTAACCAAGTCTCTCTCTCTCAAGCAACGAAATTAGTTAGTAAATTAGTCCCTAGATAAGTCATTAACACCCCAAGATCATATTAGTAAGCTAGGATCAAAGGATATTCAAAGAGAGGTATAAACCCTAACCAAGCTAGATCTTGTATGTTTAGATAAATTTTGTGTTTTTATGTTTATTTTTGTGTTATATGATGATATATAGTGATCTATGATGATATATCATGGATCCATAACATCTAAGTGCTTGAAAATGAAATTTTTAAAAACTATCAAGAACCCTAAAATATGGCCTGACAATCAAATGCCAGAGGCCATAGATCCAAATATGTTACTTGTTAGACTTGTTAGATGTATCAGTGTTGTAGTATGCTATGAGAAGAGTAAACTGGAAGTGGAATCATGTTCATATCATGTCCAGATTCCAAGTTATTAGTGGTCAAACATGGTTGACCAGTCATGGATATGAGTGTCTAGGTAACCCAGAAATTCTCCAGAATGGTCTGACAGCTTTTTGTTGGGCTTAGATCTTGCATGTGTTATGTGTTTAGTTTGTGTAAGTGTATCATTGTTATACCCTGGTATATGGACTATAGAACCATAACATTAGAACACATAAACAACCAACATAATTAAAGTCATTAATAGTCAAAGTAGGTTGACCAAGCACAGTTTGGGTTTTCTGAAAATTCCAGAAAACTAAAGAATAATTTTTCTGACAAGGTTTGACCAAGCCAGATCTTTAGATTGTGATGTAGTTAAGCTACCTAAGTGTAGTACTTTTGTTCTTTGACATGTTATCTACAAGAGTGTAACACTCTAATACCCAAACAATGTCCATAAATCAAGTTATTAAAGCCCTAAAGTAGCTACTTAACATTGACTAGATTTCTGGGTAAGTGTGAGCATTCAATTGCCCAACAAGTGATCATAATAGTTGAACAACAACTTCAAGAATTCAAACATTCTTTTAGAACTTCGATAATCGAACAAAGGTTATGAAGTAGCTTGAATAATAGGAATAATCTCAATTCCTATCATTTTAAAACAATATTCACTTTCACTTTGAAATACTTTCATTCTTCTACCTTTTTCATACACATTCTGTCTGGCTAGTATCATTAGCACAGACTTAATAATAACGGATCATGTATAAACAAAGCATTCTCTTATTAAACAGTTTAATCCCAGAATAGTTCATCTCATAAAAACACTGAAGTGTTCACATTGTGGCACAAGGCTTCATACGTTCTACCACCTTGTACGAATATCACACATTTGCACATAAACAGAAATTCTCAAGTTCAACATCTAAGAAGTTTAAGAAACTATCATTCATTTAGAATATGAATGAAGTTAGGAAACTTGCCTTACGCACAGCTACAGCTTACACTGAACTGCTCATTCCAATTCGTATATAACCCATAAGAAGAAAACATAAACACCAATTCGTTATATACTTGAGTTACGCATTGGTTTACTTAACTTTACTTCTTAGGGTTCGCATTCTTGCAATATAAGTTTATGCGATTAACTTTCTTTACCAGTTTACGACTTCATGGCAGACGGAGATGTCTTACTCATACGTTCATCATCTTTGATAATTTACATTCTTATCTTCTTCTTATAACTTCTATAGGACTCAGCACACATCGCTTCTCTGCTAGTAGTCCATATGGTACTCAGAGTGGTTTCCCACAAATAACCAACAAACAAGTCCCGTCTTATCTACACTTCCATCACAATGAGTTAGATCGGTTGCCAATTTCGTATATACCTTCACTCTCTGAAGGAATTGTTTAGCCCAGCTCCCATATGTCAACCGTCAAATGATACGATTGTACCACAACCTAAACTTATCTGAACCATTAAACTTAAACGTTTGTTAAGTCAATTTCTTTTTCCTTATGGCTTTCTGGTAACTAAATGTCATACCTTAGAATTAATTCTTTATCGTTCAAGTCATACAGTCTTTTATATACTCAAAGCGATCATTCAAGTTAATTTTTAACTCAGCTTCGTTACGTTATCGTTAATATCTTAATTCAGTTCTTTACCATTCATGGTTTAATCATTGATCTTCATTATCTTATGATCAAACCATACACGGGGTGTAGGTTTTATCCATTTAGTATTTGCGTACACTCAACCTTCACGTCGGTTAAAATGTTTAATGCTTAAATTTCATTTTAACAATCTCTACCTGAATCACTATCGGCTTCCATTAATCTTATTACAGTTCGTTATGGCTTTATTGATACCATTCGTATCATACATAATACTTTCGTTATTCATTACATGAACCCCATGTTCATTACTCTTTCTTAATGTCGAAGCCATACCGTTCGTTGTATGCTAAGACTGATCGCAATTGCGTTACGTTTACGTTCATTACCTTCTTGGTCTTTTAATTTCTTTTGGTCATTTCATCCAACCTGTACTAAAGGTTTAAATTACTTGTTTAACTATTACCTTTAATGCACTACACGCTCATTAGCTTTCGTTAGACTTCTCCCAGGTTTTGAGCAGTTAAAAACTCTTCTATGGCTTCTCTCTGAACCAACATTATCTTCTCTATCTCTCACGCCATGACGCTAGACTCTAGTGTCTGGCCCTCCAGTTCTGCGCTGCAGCGCCACTCTACAAGGCATGGTTGGCGCCGTGGCACCAAGCCCTAACCCTAGAAAATTTCTCTAAGTATTAAATCTAATTTGAGACACTTACTTCCTGATCTCATAACTCATTCGTTATAACTCGGAACTAGGTCGTTCCAAAGCCATTCTCATCCTTATCTTACATACTTCAATACCCCTCAAACAAAATTTCATTATGAATCTGTTAACATGCCATTCGATTGGCTTGATCTTCACCCTTCGTTCATTTTTTATGTTTTTAACGTTCTTCGTTCGCTCGTCCGTAATTCGGTCATCCGAGCTCGAAAGTTGTTTGTTCTTGAGTCCACAACTCACGTTTTCTACGTTCTCTTACTTTCTTATGAAACCCAATTCCTTCTAGTTCATTTACACACTTTCTAATTCTCATTCGTCTTTTACGAAATATTCGCCATAACTTTTCTTCATGAACATTTTAATCCGTTCTTCATGAACGTTTCTACCGTTCCTAACCAAGAAATAAGCATCTAACTTATACGCGATGATTTTAAACTTGTCCATCAACAACAATTATACTACGATGGTTTTAAGTTTGTCCATCAACAATGTTCTTCGTGTTCTTCGCGTTCTTCATTTTAAATCGCTATTTTGGATTACAATTTCACTTTTTCTTGGAATTTGATGTTATAAAACATCATTCCTTACTAATTTTACTGAATCGTTCATATGATTCATTCAGATCGTTCAAACTCATTACGAATCTTATACTTCCTTAAGAAATTTAAAAACTAAACTTCTAATTTCTTATTTCTTCTTTTCTCATGATTTCAACCATATGAAATCATTCTTAACATCTCTTACTCCTTATTCTCATTAAGCTATGTTTTAAACATATAAAACATAAATAAAATTTATAAGAGACTAGGTTTCGGATTATCTTTCTCCTTTAATCTCTTTCTGTCGGACAAAGTTTTCACACGAGCAACTTTTCCTCCTCCTTTTCCTCTTCTCCCTCATCCGAAATCTCTCTCTTTCTCTCTCAAATGTTGGAGGATTTTCAAAATCTCAAACAAATGAAATCTAAGTTTCCTTTTATAGAATTTCCAAGTTAGGGGCAAAATAGTCATTTTGCCCCTACGATTACTATTCACATCTCCTTACTATTCCACCTCCTTACTATTTACATTAAATTCAATCTGATTGCTCAAAAGCTGCATGATTCTCTAATCCAAATATTTTTGGATATTTCGTCTTTTCTTTACTGAATTAACTTTTACGTATTCTTCTTGATCTCAAAAAAGCGAAAAACACTTTTTAGTGTCAAGCATTTTCCTTCATGTTTTTCCCTAACGTAGTTAAACGAATGAAAAGTACGTCACAGTACTTTTTGTCATTTTTATTTCGTTAGATTTCTGCACATTTTTCGAGAAAAACTTTTATCAGCTTACTTAACTTTTCACGATATATTATCATCAAATCTTTCGACAGAATGTCATTTCGACATACCGACCTCTCGGAAAGGCTTAGGTTATTCAAACTCTAACCCTTAGGTTTCGTCACGTGAATAATAGTGCTTATTTCGTCTTTTTTCCCGAAAAATATTTTGTTCCCGAAAAATTTTTATTTGTGTCTTGAAATTTCTTACTCGTTTAGTCTAGCTTTCAGAGGCGAAATCCTCCCGACTTATAATCATTATGAGACCCCAAATTTTATGAATAAATATTTAAATTTTTCAAAATATTTTTAATATTATGGTGTGGATTTGATATAATGTTATAGTTGTGGATAATATTTATAAATTTTGCAAAGTATGCAAGTTGTTGTATAATATTAGATTAGTCGGGAATATTCTTTTTGTGGGGAATATCCAATGCGAATTTGTACAATCATTATTGGACCCCAACAACTTGAATTATTATCGATTGAGAAAAAACAAAAATATTTTTATAAAAATAATTGAAAAATGTTACCGTTAAAACTGTTGAACTATTCGGTAGTAAAAGTATAGTAATATGCGTGGTTGCATAGTAGCATACGGTATTGATTATTGATGCTTACGTAAGAAGTCACTCAGTTATACTCGATTACTACTACAGTAATTGCTCCATCATATCTCTCATATTATTGATTCAATTATTGTCACAGTATCATCTGTATAATATGTCATATTATTAAATCAATAATTGAGATGGCAAAGTTATTCATATTATCATTTACAATATTGACAATGTCTAGAAGATCTGTCAAGGAGAGGTTTGGTCACCTAATTGCACGCCAATAAGGAAAAAAATCCTTATTGGAAAGCCCCCTCTTTCCTGGGAACGACCTGGTTGTTAAAAATCCTTAATATTGATTAAAGATGAAATTGATAGTTCCATTGTGTTGGGATTATTAGTGTTAGTAGAAATTGACATTTGTTTCGATAATAATTGATGTCTGGAGGTGATATTGTTCAATCGAGTATTCAGGGCACTATTCATACCGGAGTACTATTCACGAGTTATTATTCACCCGGTTACTATTCACTCTAGTATTGTTCACTCGGGTATTTGGGACACTTTTCGTGTCGAAGTACTATTCACGGGTTACTACTCACCCGATTACTATTCACTCTAGTATTGTTCACTCGGGTATTTGGGACATTTTTCGTGTTGGGGTACTATTCCCGAAGTACTATTCACGGGGTACTATTCACCCATAAAATATATTTCTTTTCAGTCCAAATCATTTTTGGGTACAATATTATTCCATGAGGAGATGTGCTAATTTTTCGAATCAGTTGGTTGAAAATATAATAAATAAATCAATATGGACCATTTGGTGGAAAGTTATAATAGTAAATCAATATGAATCATTTGGTTTAAAGTTTTAATAGTAAATCAAGTATGGATAGTTGCTTTAAGTTTTAATAGTAAACCAATATGAACCGTCCGCTTTAAAAATAAATCAATCTGGACCGTTTATGAATTAGTTATTATTCATCCATTCTCTATAAATAGAAGCTCATTCCTTCATTATTTCTTACAATTCATTTGAAACTCTAGAGAGGGAAACTACAGAGAAAAGAAGAAAAGTATTTTGCTACTTCACTACTCCAATATCCGGTTTCTTCTAAGGTAAGGGATATTATTTGTTGTGTACTAAGTAAGGGGTATTATTTCTTTCGTATTCATGAAGAGAACTTACATTATTCTATTCTTTATTATTATGTTGGAATAACTTTGTTTATGTCTGATACAACATACATAGTGAAATTCTTACATTATTCCATTCTTTATTATTCTATTGGAATAACTCATGCATGCATTGATCTATCGCATGCACAGGTGAATTACGTTGTTATTCCATTCTTATTATTACATTGGAATAACTTGTTTATCTTGTAATGCATACATGTTGAAATTCTTCTAATATTTACGTTCTTTATTATTACAGTCGGAATATTACATGCGTAATGCGTTTACGCCGGACTGGTTCCATTATTTATTATTACATTTGGGAATAACACATGCATGTTGATCTATCGCACGCATGGTGAATCCTTCATTATTCCATTCTTTATTATCCTGTTGGAATAACTTTGTACATGTGGATTACCACATGCATAGTGAATGATCCTTCATATTCATTCCTTATTAAATTGTGGAAATGATGCATCTACGTGGATTATCGCAAGTGAAAATCCATTTTTAGTTTCATATATTCTATTATACTAGGTTGGTTAAAGCTTTGGCTTCTATACTCCATGAAATTTGTGGAATATCCTTGATATTTACGTTTCATCCAATATCTTTTCATGAAAATATTCTTCTGAGTATTCTTGAATTTTACTCTACAAAGCCGTATCATGTTGACAATTTGGATGTTATTGGTTCCTGGATGAATTAATTTATAAATCTTTAAAATTTATTCATGAACTTGTTTTATTGAATTATTATGTCATTGTCATCATCCGTATGCTTATATTGTGATGAAAGTCATCTT